>APFE030409065.1:78571-125293 GCA_000404065.3 Pinus taeda | reverse complement strand
ATCCTGTCCTTCCATGCAATATATTTTGAGCTGCCCTCGTGAGATACTGGAATACTGTCACCATTCTCACACTTAATGTTTCTGAGTTTTATCCTTGAGCGCCATTCCACCAGCTCAAAAAACTCAACCGCTTCTGATCTAGAATTAGTGAGAACGAAGTATTTCTTGTATAGAGATTGACTGTATGGGCATTCACCAGATATCTCACCTTCCAAAAGAAGGATGAATCCAGAGGCTACCTGGCCCGATTACAGACTCTGCCTGAAGAAATAAAACGTAGTCACTTCATGAATAATAGATCTGATGATCAATCCTCGCTTTGATATCCTGTAGAAATCTCTTCTACAAATCAACCAGCTCTGATACCATGTAGAAATTTTGAATAATTTAACACATATTCAATGGAGATTATCCTGATCATGTACTATTGCGGAAAACATACACAATACATAAGCTCCTCTACGTTGATCATCAATATAGCAGCATCAATAACAATAGAACATCAAGAGCATTCACACATTAACACAGTATGTATCCCGGGGAAAGCATCTCGCTAAAAACCCCAACTATCTGTATATTAATGTTTGAGTCATGTAACATTACACAGCATAATATTTCTCACAAGTATCTCCACCTCTGTTACACACAATACAGCTCAGATCTGATCTCCAAATCTCTTCCACTGCTTGCCTGCCTCCGCTGCTCAATACCTGCATGAGCTGATGATAATTCCAAGCAACCTCGTATTTACTTGGAAAAATCACGTGAGCACAAGCTACAATGTGGGCAAATACGTTGGCAAACTCATTGGCATACTCAATCCCTTGATTGTGCAAGATCTGATACACAACTATAGTCACAACTGATAGCAATCTGATTCTCTAACACCTGTCCCTGCTGAACTGAACATGCACTGACATGCAACTGAGTTAACTGATGTATTCATTAGTTGTATTATGAGTTAATAACTTGTGAATTAATTAATAACTAATTCAAACAACTCATCTCTAGTCTATTCGCCAGTTAGACTAAATATAACTAGTTTAACAAAGCTAAACTGAACACAACTCCATCAACTGCACCTTCAGTCCACTAAACTCAACTCACTTGAGTTCTAACTGAAGTCCTGCATGCAATATTAGTCATCCCATAGGTAACCACGTATTTCCTTCTGGGATCTGCATGTACCACATCCGTAGCTCATCCTGAAGTGCTCCAAGAGAATAAGACAAAGTTTATAGTCTAAATATTATTATGAGCTAATAATATTTGACTGTTCTATATTTAGACTGAGCAGTCACTCCGCTGTGATCTAAAAATAGAAGTCCATCTATTTTTCCAACTTGATCAATCATCCATAAACAGCAACCTGCAATCCATAGACATGATCCATATGTCTAAAAATAGACATAGTCTAAAAATAGACTTGCGCCAAAAATAGCCTGCGGGCCCACTTAGTGAAGGCGACTCTTTTCCACTAAGCTCCATGATCTTGTTGCATTCTCAACAAGCATTTCTTGTTGCACACTTTTCAACACATTTTATTCTAAATTATGGTTTCCATTCCGCAGATTAGTACACTAGAATTGTCTCTCTTGTATTTCAATTCGAAATCTTGAGCAGTAGTAATTTCAATCAAATTTCTACAATGTTTACCATCAAGAAGACAAAGGTTGGCACATCAAGATTTTTGGGTGCCTTACATATTCACACGTCCCTAAGGAGAAGAGGACGAAGTTGGAACCCACTACAAAGAAGAGTATTCTTGTGGGTTGCAGTAAGACCAACATGGCCTATTGTATATATATTATTGTGAAAAGGAAAGTTGTCCAAAGGCGGGATGTGAGATTTGAGGAGGAGAGGACATTGAGGAGGTCTCGCGAGGATAATCGAGTGGAGAAACATGCTCCTCCACAAGGGGCCACACCACAAGTATCAAGGTACACTGCTACATGTTTACAAAGGTCAAGAGGATTATCAGCTTCTCAAAGTGCAAGATCTCTAAGTGCAAGTTCTCATAGTGCATGATCTCAGAGTGTAGGAACTCTAAGTATAGGATCACTACAACCTAAAGGGGCATCTTAATCAGGGCCACAGGTGTCAGGGGATGGATATGAGGTTCCCACACTTGTGTAGGATACTTATTTAGGGAGGAGGAAGCTGAGAAGGCTTTATGGTACCTTGAAGGAAGCATATGAGTCAGTAATGAGAGAATACCACCAGGGAGGTTGGGTGGTGATTTGGCAATAGTAGTGGGTGAAAGGATGGTACCAAGGGGTGAGCATATTCATTTCAAAGGTAAATTTGGATTGGTGGGAAACAACTTCCTTAGTAAGAGGGAGTGTTGTGAAAAATGGTACGAAGGAAGTGTTTGCTAGGAATTTATCCTTTTGGCCTAGGAAGACACATTAATAACCTTTTTGTCTTGTGACATTATGTGTTATATTAATTTTTTCCCAAGGAAAAATCATAATTTTATTAATGAAAACAAAGTTACATGTTGTAGATGCTTAGAAGCATTTCATCATCAAGTCAATGACTGATGATCATAAGTTCATACAGAAAAAAAAAATAAAAAAAAATAAATACAGACGAAGAGAAAAGTTAAGCTTTTCTCCATTTTTTTTCTCAACTATACCCCATTCACCTTGTGATGGCATGGAAGAGACAAGAGAAAGATGATTTCCTACTTCTGGACTTGTAGTGTCCTTGTCTGAATATGAGTTGTCTGGTGTATGTTGACGTTTATTTCTGTCGGTATCCTTTACTTTTGGTATCTTTGCTGGTTGAACCATGGTGTTCTGTAATTCAAATGGATCTTTTAAGGCTTTCTCCTATGTTTCTGATTCATTTGATGTCTGGTTGTTCTCATTGGGTATGGGTTCTTCCCCTGCTTCATCCTTTTCCTCATTAGACCCAAGTGGGGGGAATTTCCATCCTTTGGGTTGTTTTCCAACCTTCTTCTTTCTTCGAGTGTCTTTCTTGGCTTCAATGCACGTGTTTTGTAGGTGTCCTATTTGTTGGCAAATTCTGCATCTAAAATCTGATCTCAAAATCTAAGAGTCGTATCCAATTTTGCTAGTTGTGAATCAGTTGTATGCAATCAGGTAAGCCTTTGCTAAGATCTACTTCCACATAAATTCATGCGAAAGTATAGATTATTTCCTCCAATCTTTGTATATCTATTTTGATGTATCACCCTATGATATTCCCAATACCATCTAGGACTTGATTGTGCCGGAAATGTAGAGGGAGATTGTGCAGCCTAACCCATACTGAAATTATGGGTACCATCATGGTATTTGCATCAAATTTTGGAAACCAAGAGGTAATGAAGAGGCCCATTGATCCCCAGAACCACGATCCTTCCTGAAGAATATTGTCTCTTGCCTCCGATGACGAGAATTTTAAAATGAAGAACCCTTTGGAGCAGAGATGTATTTCATAGTGTAGTGTCTAGTTTATGAAAATCCAATGAAAGAGCTCCACAGGTTTTGGCCAAAAACTATTGAATCGACATATAATGGCTTGTGATTCATATGTAGTACAATGATTACCTATTTTTGGAGTGTCTATGTTTAGTTTTGGAATGTAGTTTAGTTGCTTCACTATGTAAGGGCTGGGGGAGGTACATGCTTGATATGAAGTTTTTGTAGCTGCATTTTTGCCCTATAGTATGTTCTTATAGGAGATTAATCCATTTATGTGTTCATGTTTTGATTTTGTGCCTTTAGATGTACTGCTTCCAGGGCCTCCTCCAACACTTTTTGTTTTATTGAAATCCGCAGCTCCACCTCTCAGACGTAGGTTGAGGGTTATGGAGGATGTCAATATGATGTTGTAATCCAACAAAAATCGGTCATCTTGCATTGATCTGCCCCTGTAGATCAAGTGTTACAGATGTACAAGATATCCAAATTTTTACATGATGCTTTGCTTCAGCTGCACCACGATGTATGTAGTGTGTGCCTAGACTAATGAAGACTTCTTGGCAGGTGTTTTTAGAAAAAATTGAAAGTGGATTGGGTTTACCTAATGCGGAGAGTCATTGTCTAGTTTGATTTCGAAATGAAGTTTGTTTGTGGAAGCCCAATTTGCAGTTCGATTGATTTGGAGGGATTGTTGATGATATTCAAAGAAGGAGTCGCCCAAACTATCCCAACTTGATGCAAGTTTTCTGGATCTGGCTTAAGACAGCGAGATCTGGCGAAGAATGTTAGAGACAGAGGGTGATTGGCATCATAGATCTCTAAAACTATTGGATATGATCCTGGAGGATCCCGTTGTAGTTTTTGTTTCTCCAGATCTGGGGCACCATGCAAGTTTGTTCATTGCAAAAGCCAAGCCCCCGCTACGAAGTTGAGATGTAAGTATATCTGCAGATCTTAGCACATAGGGGTCTATCCAATAAATATCGCAGCGATGAATGCATTTATATTGTAACAACAAAGAGATACCAAGGAGCTGCACACGAGAAATTTGTCTGTAAGAACCCTCGCTACTGCCATCTTCCTCAAGCTTTCCAATCCCATCCACAAAATTATGGACAAGCAAGCCCAACTTGACCAAACTAGTGGGGTTGGTAAGCCATCTGCATCATGAATGAAGTGGAAGAAATTTTTCTTGATACTGGGCACAATCACTTTGGATGCCCCATAGAAGGAAGCCACCATAGGGTCGAGAAATCAGTCCTTTGAATATTCCATGAAACCTGAGCACCGTAAACCAATTCTCCCCTACATGTTAGGAAGCTTGACACAACCTCCACCAAGGATTGAGCCCACCTAAGGCTAGAAACCTAAAAACCAAAGATGCCATGTGAACTAGCCGAGAGACTATTCGTGGCGGCCGAGCCTAATCCCGCATATCCAACAATTGAAACCCTAGAACACACGAGCTCCATTTTTCTTTTCAGCAGTTACTGTCTTACATCCTTTTTGGGATTGTTATATTAATGTCATGGGGTGAAGTCAATTTATGAGGTGGTGCATGTGCTAGGTACATTTTATTTAAGTCGCTTTATGTTCTAAATGTGACTTTAGGGAGAAAAGATACAAAGCAATTTTTAATATTAAAATGATTTTTATACTTTGAAGGTTACTTCATGAGAGGAAAAAGTACACATGGTACAAAACATTAAAAATGTGACTAGGATTTCTTTAAATGAGGGGGACTACATCAGAGAGGGGATCAAGTGAGGGGCTTAATCTCAATCATTGATACCCTGAGTTGAGATTTAATCTTAGCCCTTTATCATTAAGTTTAGGTTTTCCCCCTCTAAGAGAAGACGAAAAGGAAAAGGAAATGATTTTTGCATTCATTCTCATGAGAGCCATTGAGAAGAGAGAAAGGAGATAAAGGAGAGAAGGGAGGAAAATTTATAGCTAAAGGAATATGTCTAACAACTCAAGGAGTAGCTTGATTTTTCAGGAGAGTTTATAGGCATAGATCCCAAAAAGTTTAGGCAACAAACATATACAGTTTTGCAAAGTTTCCAGGATGAGTATTTTGAGGAGAAGTTCAAGCCAAGTACGTAAGTGATTCCAGGACAAGTCCAAGAAAATATCTTAGGAGGTTTCCAAGCCGAGTTCAGGCCAAATTTTCAACATGTTTCTAGCAGGAATTCCATTCCATGTTTTAAGCAATGTAAAAACCATGATTTGTGGTGTAGTCTAGCTAAGACAAAGGGAGGAATCAACTTGTATTTTCTAGGTGAGTATGCCCAAAATATAATAACCTTTCAACATAGTTTTATCACCTCCTTCAGCTCACATTTAAAGGTTGTTGACAGTCAGACAAGTGGCCCGATTTCATGTGTGTAAGGAGTAGTTGTGAAGCCAATCTTTTTTTTTCTTTAGGAGAGTTGGATGTGTGTTGAAGACATCAGTTCATAACTTAGTTAGAAGGATGACTTCATAGGAACTCCTTTAAGGGAAGAGATAAGTCCAAATTTCTTGTTTTACAAATTTCCTTAAGAAGCAAATAAAATCCTCCCTTAGAATTGGTTTTTCCCTTGTGGGTTTTTCTAGGGTGTTGGACCAAAAATATTGTCTCTATTTTCTGTGTGTGCTTGCATATTTTCTCTCATATCAGTGGAAAAGTGAAATATAGTAGAGTAGATTTTGTTTCAATCTAAATTCAAAAATAATTTGTATATTAGTCATCATGATGGGTTTTGGGCATTAAACCATGCAAAAAACTTGAAACTGGGTTGGGTTATAACATCACATAAATTTTCTACAAATTGCATGTATTTTTATTCTTAATTTATCTATTGTCCCCTTCTTGAAAAATACGACATTCAACCATCATAGATTCCCTCGATTCTATTGTTGAAGATGAGAGGAAATATTGCCTATCTTGACCAATACGACTCTTTGTTTCAGAAGTATTTTCATAATTGCGTTTTTCAATTTTGATATTGCGATATTTGTTTCCTTTTTTAAAGTTTTGAAGACATACATCCAATTCTAGCCTTCAAAGATTTAGCAATAGAACACTCAACCATTTTCACATAGTAAGCAATCACTTGACAATTATAGGATTTTTTGCATATATTGGTTACCTTTTTCGAGATACACATTAGCATTGCAAGTAAGCAATATTCCTAGAATGCATATCTATTCCTATGCATTGTTGTTATCCTTTGATAGACATACATTTATAGGTTTAACTTATTCTATTAATTAATTTTGGCTTTACTCATAGCTATTAATATTAATTTCTTCTTTCTGAGATCTCTAGGCAAACTCCCTGAATTCAATTGTTATTATGTGCATGCAAAACATATCAATGTACAAGGCCCTGGGGTATTGTAGTGTTTGTAATAGGATTTTGGATGCTTGACCTTGTGGATAATGCAATGCAAGTAACTTTGTCAACATGGTTCAAATTTCAAGAGTGTATTGTATCATTGATTATTTAAACATACAGATAGTGTTTCTCTATATATTATGTCAAAAAGTGTTTTTTTATGTCAGCACTTTAAGAGAGCTTTCATCTTGTAATGCCCCAATTGTGGCCCCTTGAAAAATAGATGGCCATGCAAAATGCATGTTGTGTTTTATTGTTGTATTTGTAATAATAGTTCTCATGAATAAATTATCCATTGGTTATGAAATGAGTAAAACACAACCCACCATTGTTGTTGAATGCAATAGAGAAGAAGAGTTCTTCGACCCTCTACTTATGGCTTGGATTTATCCTAGCTGCCAATGAATCAGTGGTAGAAATTGGTGCTGAGTTCACAAGTATTGCAGTGGATACAAGGGATTTATGGTAAATTAGATGACATATTCTTGTTCTTTGGAGGCACAAGTTGAATAAGCTAATTTTCCCCTACACACATGATGGCTATTATTAGCAGTGCCTATTTTAGACATGTTATTCCTATTTTTAGGAGGGGTCACTACTATATTTAGCATGCCTATTTTTAGGTAGTGATGTGGTTCTTACATGTGATGACTAGTGAAAGAGATGGTGCCATGTGTGGATGGTGCCACTAAACGGTGACACCTCTTCATTGCATGAAAAAATAGAAATAGAAATATTAATTTTTGAGCACATATTTTGGTTTTCAATTTTTTTTTTTTTAATTTTCATTGACATCGATCTTATGGTGATAGTTACAATGACACATAATGTGGAAACTATGAAAATATTGCCAAAGGAAAGAACCTCACATTGGTATACCAACCCCACTTTCTGTCAATCATTCGATGCCATAAAAGTGAATAATATGGCATCTTTGTTGAAAGAAAAGGGCCTTTTGTCGGTAGACCAATTCATCAAACTATTAGTAATCCAACGAAGATGTGTACGTTTTTGGGACGATGGAATTTGGTTCTATGTCGCTAGAATGACATCACTTTCATCGAATTGACAATGTTTATGTGGAGGGATTTCAACGAAGACCTCTAGCTTGAATGACCAGGGTTTCAACGATGATTTGCGTCAAAATTCCTACGAAAACTTGGTATGTCTAAATTTCGACTATACACCATGCGTTGTTTAGTGGAATACATATTTGACATGAGAGAAATGACAAGGGGTTGAAAGAAGACTGAAGACCATCGAAAATTGAGTGAATTTGTAGTAGTGTAACTAGGCGCTAGGAGGAAAAGGGGTTCCATTCTTTTTCAGTGCATTTGTTCCATAGACAAGCAAAGCACCCGAGAGGGATAGGAAAAAAACACATAGAGAGGATTTGTGCATTGTAGTAGTTCATGGGCCACAAAACTTACTTCTTTGTAATCACAACCATTTTCTGTTTAGAGAAAGAGAGCAGAGCGACCTCACCTCCCAGTTGGGTTTTCTCCCAAAAGGGTTTCCTAGGATATATCTTGTGTCAATCATGGTTTGTTGATCCGAACTTAAACACGAACGCATAAAATATAGATATAACCATAAATACAGAGATGCAACATAAATAACACTTCATTTCATTAATATCAAAATACTGAAATATGCTTACAAACATAATGGAAATAAACTAGCTCGGGCGATGATAGCTTATCTCTGAGAAGAGATGTGTTGGCTACGTGCCTCTGAACTAAGTTACAATGAGGTTCAAGAGCCTATTTATTATTGAACGACAAGAGAAAACCATAAACATCCAAAACCAAAACTCCAAAGATGTAACACCAAGAGTTTGTTGGCCCCATTGGGGTTAGTTGGGCAACCAACTTCCCGAGGCCGTAACTTGGTCATATTATCTTTGTTTGGCGCATATGATACCTTGTTGGAAAGTTCTCTCAGAGTAGTACAGGATTTGTACAAGACCCCTACCTATGGCTATGTGCCTACAACAGACCTCAAAAAAAAACATTGTTGAGGGGGTCAAAACTGCTCCAGAAGTTCAAGACCTGAAAAACTGCTAAAAATAGTAAATGCTGAAATAAACAAGGAAACAAATGAAATTGAATGGAGGTCTAGGTGGAATAGGCGGGTGGCCACCAATATCCACCTGGATCATTTGGGAGTTTTTATTTCACTATTCTCTATTTTCTGCATAATTATAATTTGTATGCATATACAATACACAATAATATAGAGATCCATAAATCTAAAGTGAAATAAATGATGATAGTGTAGATTTCAGATTTTTTATTTTAATATTATCATATCCATTGTGACAAACTATCCATTCGAATATCCACAACAATTTATAGATCATATATTGTTTAATAAGATGTGCCTTTATATGGGACACTATATATCGCCACATATACATCATTAATTGCTTTGTTATGCCTTACATAATTTTTTCCCTAATATTAAGTTTGAAAAGCGTACTGAATTAGAAAATTGTCCTAAAAAAAATGAAAAATCTCCAAAGTACCAACAATAAAGGTAATGGATTGTTCACAATGACATAATATTCCATAATTTCATCAAAAGTGTATTAAATGAACACTCTATAGATGATTCCATTGAGAGAGACTTGGGAACCCTAAAACAAATTTATAATGTTAAAAGAGAAGAACTTGTGATCATGATCTCAATCACTTTTGATGTTAAAAGTTACAATCATGGGATTGCAAATGAGATATTTCTACCATATCCATTCATACTTAGAGACTTCCTTTATTTAAAGAACTCTATTGTTTTCCATTTAGTCTACCTTTGAGTTTAGTTGCCTTTTGATTTGGATGAAGGAGACATACTTTGAAGGCTTTTAAAAACATTTTTGTCAACGAAAGATTTTAGCATTGGTGAGGAAAGAAGGGGCCTTCTCTAAGTGGATGACACAAAAATAATATCACTTTTTAGTCCTTGCATTCAGCGGGACTATATCGATCGCTAGATCATTGATGGCCAATTAATTCATTCGTTGACCAATTTTTTTAACTTTATCACAGTTTAACCAAAGTTTTATATTGCCAATTTCATCCACCAAAATTTTAACCAAAGTTTTTGGATGGAAAAAAAATCGACCTCTTATTACAGGCTTCACTTATCCCAATGTAGGAATGTTGGGACAACTTATTTATCCAAAGTCTAGATGAAAGAATGTCAAGACAACTTATTTTATCCAAATTTTTATATCCAAAGTTTTTTTTAGCACTGTTATTAATTTATTTATATCCAAAGTTTTGTGTGACCAAGAAGCCTACCACCGATTTTTTCCACATGCAACAATTGTGCAGGTACATTACCACCATTGCTGACCAAGAATCCTGCCACCTACAACAAGTGTGCATGTACATTGCCACCATTATCGACCACCGCTTCCTTGGTGAGTAGTATATCATACTAATAAGCAATGCTTGTTAACAAGTATTGCAAGCCTGCATCTAAGCAATGTTAGTTAGCGAGTATTGCAAGCCTACATCACAATTTTCTTTGGACTACACTGCTGACAACCTGCATCACACTTTTGCATTAGATTTGGACTATATTGCTCTGTTGTGTTGTTTCTCCCATTAAAAAAAGAAAGGTAGTTAGTATCTTGGTTACTTGGTAATCCACTGAAGTAGCTATAATGCCACAAACGACATATCGCTTACAATGCCTTCGGTTCATCCATATTCTTTTGGTCGTTCATAACACCTTAGGGAAGCACATCGATATTCTGAGGATGTGTAAGAAAGCTATCAGGATCGAGTGTGAGCAGCCTAAATAGATCCAATCGGTCGATTACGCCTACTATTGTTGATTAGTCTTCCAAATAGATTACCAGGTTAGAGTCATAGGTTTTGTACTTACCTCTTGGTCTTGTCCAATAATGCTCTAAATGGGCTTAGTTGCAGCAAAGGGAAGTGGAAATGATAGTGGGTGAAATCCAGCAATGAGAAAAAGAATCATCAATGTTGCTTCTGAAAAGAATGAGACGAGTTAGAGGATGGGCCAAAAGGGGCTCTAGCAACAATGCTTAGAAGCAACAAGGTTATCGCAAAGTAGAGCTATATGAACACTATTTTCATACTGAGTGAGTAAGATCGTTTAAAATTTTCTAGCTATGGTTTAATAGAAGCATAGAACAAAGTCCTACACATTCATTTTCAACAAAACAAAAATAAAACCTGGGTAGTGCTCTTCATGAAAAAAAAAAAAAAATGCTATATTGACCTGATTTAATTTTCCCATCTCTAATGCCATCACCATTAACTATACTTCCACTCCATTCCTACAATGTTCATAGCAATGATTTTCATCTTCGGTCCTGAAATCGAAATCGTACCTTAATTCTATTTCCTACATTTCTTAGTTTTCTTTGAGTGCAGGTCCTAGCTAATGCTTAGAAATTGGTGGCCCAAGTAAATCAGAAAATCCAACCCTTTCTAATAACAACTTCAATGCAATGTTTGAAGCCCTACATGCCAAGATTATTTCTCCTAGTTTTGGTACCGATGAGCAAATAATAGGTGCAGACCTTGTGTATGGCCTAGCGTAGTGTAGAAAGGATAAAACCCCCTCTGATTGCCTCGAATGTATTATTGTCACAAAGAAGCAAATTAACAACTGCTCCATTGTATCTAGCCATAGAGTCATTTATGATTCTTGCGGTATGAGAGTAACCATTTCTATTCCTAAGCCAGGGGTCCTGGTAACACGTAGTCTTGTGGTGCCACTAAGGCTAACAATGACAAAAATCAGTTCTGGGAAACGACCTAAAATTTTATAGGCGATCTAATAATAGTAGCTCTGAAACCTGTTGGGCTTTTTGTTGCGCATACAAGTGGAGGGCTACCAAATAGTACCATCTATGCTCTTGCTTCGTGCCTGCGCTCTATTAATGAATCAGGGTGCAGTGATTATTTGGGTCCAGTCCATGGAAACTATGTATCTCATGAATATGAGGTGGTGTTTGTTGGCTAGTCAACAACTGCTGTCACCCTTTGAAGACACCACATACCTTAACACAGTAGCTATAGCAGAAGAGTAGAAAAATGTTTCATATAGCCAACCACTTGTCCTGCCAAGGTTGTTATGTCATTGAAAGGATGGGACATGTAAATGATTACAATCAACGTGAAATACGTGCCTCCGCAAAGGAAGCACCACTATATATCTACCAGACCTCTTAGTTATCCCCTTGAATGTTTTCCCAACGTTAGAATAATGCTTATGTGAGAGTAATGCCACCATCCAAAGACCTTTATAATGCAAAATTGTTACTCATCAACCCCCATGTCTTCCAAGAATGCACGACGAAGTTGTTCAATGACAAAACCATCGTGGGGCCAATGGTTACAAAGAATAAGCAAACACGATTCATTTCAATGCAAATTCATATGTACATCAAAATATAATTTGGGATTTTTAGACCTTTATACCATAAATGTTATCTTTGCATTATATTAAAAATAGCATGGCTTATTCACTAGATCATGGCTATTATACATGCTTTAACTTATGCAAAAATGAACTGTGTTGATATAGTACAATTTTTTAACCAAATATATTAAGATTTTCAAACCCAACAAAGACTACTGCTACCTGTGGCTCTTGTTATAACAAGGCCTCCTTGAGTAATGCCTTTTAAAAGTATCTCCTTATTACATAATACGAGCCTTGATGTCACTATTTGTGATATGTCTTATTCACCCTAATGAACTAGCTTTTAATTTCTTTTGATCAATAATAACTTCCCCACTACACCTATAACCCCTAAATCAAACTTTCTTTCTCTATGTTTATGGGTAGAGTTTATGCTCTAGTTCGAAAAATATGTAAAGTTTAGTAATCTCTCCTATTTTTAGTATATATTTGTACACATAGACACAAAGTTAGACTCCATAGCTACTCACTTGGTCATCAAAATCATTTATTACCAATTTAAAAAACTAGGAATTAAAAAATGGTAACATAAGAGTTTATGCTCTAGTTCGAAAAATATGTAAAGTTTAGTAATCTCTCCTCTTTTTAGTATATATTTGTACACATATGCACAAAATTAGACTCCATAGCTACTCACTTGGTCATCAAAATCATTTATTACCCATTTAACAAACTAAAAATTAAAAGATGGTAACATAAAATAACAGTGAAACAAAGCATAAGATTTTCAAATCATAATTATTATGATTCATAAGCATTATCTCATGATACATAAGTGTGATGCCATCATTGAGGTGGGCTAATTTTCCATGATTTTTCCAAAAAAAAGATTCACCAATTTCCATGATTTATAAAAATGATTCACCCAAATTTTACAATATAAAATTATTTTACTGTAACATTATATGGAGAGCATATATAAAATCATTATAAATTTGAATTTACAAATACATCAATAAAATTTGTATAGTTTGCATATTAGGGACTAGTGAGATTCCTTAGCATTTTTAAACTTCAAAATAATTTTCCATCCTTAAAATTTTCCTTGGATGCCATGACATATTTATGAGGTAGATTTCAACAAAAGTTATGTGCCTATCATAGTTGCATTGTTGGGCATGGAATCCCCCCGAGGCATGTTTTGGGGCTCAAAGCCCATATTTTGACCGAATAATGTTGTAAAGCTACAAGAGCGGAAGTATGGTAGAGTCATAAGGTTGTCTTCCCTAGTTTGTAATGTAATGTCGGCCTACCCATGCTCCGCAGACCATGAGATTGTACAAATAGAGCGAGGCTCTAAGTGTAAAAGATAGCTAGTTAGAACGAAGTATGAGATAGAAAGTAGAAGCATAGAGCAAGTGTCTAAGTGTGTCTTGGGTCGTAGAGTAGGAAAAGGCTCTAGAGCTGAGTGTGCAGAGGCCTAGTTGTTCACATCTAAGTGCACAAGGCGGAGTCGAGTCTGTAACCGAAGAATAGAATAATAAAAGAAGTTTTATCCAAATTTTGTGTGTCTGTTCTTGAGTTATTACATGTTTGATATCAATTGCAAATATAATGTTTATTTACTGCACGCACTTGTATGAATGATTTATATTGCTAAGTATACTTTACACATGCAAGTAAGCTAAGTTAATCAACTAACGGTGGAATACTAGTAAGGACTTGGGTAATAACAACATTCAGCCCCTGAGTAGGGCTGTGCGAAGGCAACATCTCAAGCTACGAGGTATGGGTAAGTGCACGTAGCAATGTGTGTGCAGGGTCGAACTGCGGACCACTTGAACTCATCAGACATCTCCAAGTTGCGGAAACCTAGTTCTAGCACCCTCCCATACTACTTCGAGTGAGACCTCAGTCCGTGCTCCGTGGACTATTGCTGAAAGGGCTAGTAGTACTGGGATTTGTTTGGCTAAATCACCTTTGAACCTAGGTCAGGCCCCAACAAGCCAACAAATGGTTCCATTGCGGGATCAGGATCTACATAAGAGATGTCTAATGTCATGTCACTAGAATCTGACAAAGAAAGAAATTTAAGGGTGGTTGGACAGAAAGATTCACGAGTTCGCGGGACAGGAAAACAAGAATCCATGAGTATCAAAGGAACAGTGGTTAGAGTGTTGCTTGTATACGGAAATCCATGAAATTTTCTTTGCATTCTTCCCCTCTGAGTTGTATGAGTGGATCACGAAGCTAGCAGACAGTCAGGGAAGGTGTAGGCTCGACAAACCAATTGTGTGGACTCCATAGTTGGTGCACAGCTAGAAGCATTAGACGATAAGATCGCACGCATTGTGGACTATTGGATCGATCAAATTATAGGAGGGTTTATCACCGAGTTCGTGGTAGATACTTTAGTTAACTATAGCAAGGCGAAACGACGGTTCCTCAAAGGACCACGAGGTAAGTACATTAAATCTTTGAACACCTAGATTAAAATGCTACTGTGTGAAAAGCGCATTATGCAAATAAATTGATGTTTGGGGCTACACGAAGTAGGAGGATATATAGAAACGAAGGTAACACAGAGATAGAAAATAGCCCCTTGATTTCACTTTAACGAGAAAGCGAGGAAGAGCTCGTGAAAGTTTCACCAAGAAGTGCGATCAGTCTGATAAGGCAATGAATTCCATGCATACCACCTCCACCTACACCACCACCAGTCTCACCATCTTCACCCCCATCTCCACCCACACCACCTCTGCCACCACCTCAGTTCAATATGGTGAGCACAATAAAGTTGCCGGTGTTCAACAAAGTAGGGAACGAAGATCTGGACCAATTTTGGTTCGTGGTAATGGCTGTATGGGAAGCGCAAGGAGTCACAGATGAAAACATAAAGAAGGCAACATTGGTAAGTGCGTTGCAGGATCGCACACTGACATGGTAAATTAATCACTCTAATGACAATCAAAATGCGGGGGTCGCGGATATCCAAGCTGCACTGAACAAGGAATTTAGCAGGCCAAAATCGGGGACACAGTCGATCATTGGGTTTAAGGAAATCGCGATGCTTCCAAGCGAGACCCCCTGGGAACTGGATCAGAGACTAAAGGGCATGATTCGCAAAGCCAACATGACCTTGACGGATGGACAACACCGCGCATGGTTTGTAGCATCACTAATGCCACATCTAAGGATGGCATTATCACAACAGAAGTTATCCACCCAGGCCAAAGCTTTGGAGATTGCAATGAGACTGCACAAAACCCCAATACAAGATTCTGGCTTGGGAGTCCAACAAATCCACACGCAAATGAAAAACTTGTGTCTGGAAATGAAGAGTTTGAAACAGGAGAAGACAACTCACCCAAATGCGTGTGAGGAGGTATGGTGCATAAAATGCAAAGGCCAGGGGAATGACAAGGACCATTGTCCAGTATTCGCAAACTACCTAGCAGGAGGAGGGTCGATGCCATTGAGACTAGAGACAAAAGTAGGACCGAGCACAGCACCTACATTATGGTGTGCGATTTGTCAAATAGGAGGGAAGCACACTACAGATAACTGTTACCTATTACAAAAGTATACGCATACGTCCCAATATTTGTTCTGTAATTTTTGCAAGTCAGTAGGCCATGATGAATGCACCTGTAGAAGTTATGAATTGATGATGGATTGGACTCCTACCTACAGAGTTCAGACTGAAATGCGAGCCCTCGATCAAAATTCAGGGATGGCGCGCACTGGCTTTCAGGGGCGCAGATGAGGGCGAGGTGGAATGAGACCAGGAAGGGGTTGTGGAAAGCTGATTTGTTACAATTGCAGAGGGCCAGGGAAATATGCCCGTGATTCTACAAATCCGATGAGAGCATCATGTTTATATTGTACCCAGTTTGATCATGAGATAGAGGACTGCCCTATACTGATAGCAAGGTTGTGTGATAAAGGAATACTTCAGCCTCCCCTGATACAAAACCTACGAATGATGAGGTATGAGCTGCACGAAGAGGACCCGAATGTAAACATCGTGCTCCAAAGCAGTATCACGACAGGAGATGACAAGGGCAAGCAACCCGAAGAGAGTGCTTGGGTTCACAAAGCTCCTACAAAGGACCCAGGGTTCGATTTAGAACGCGCGAAGGAGACATTCATGGAAGCTAAGAAAAGCTTCACAGAAGCCTCCACTTCAGGTAGTAAAGACAACCTAGAACCAAAGATGGACCCATCAATGCTTACTACCTTTCTGAAGACATGCATGAAGCTGCTATGCGACAGCAAGGCTATGAAGGGACTGCAGGAACTCATCACTAGGTGCACTGGGTGAGGAGAACCGCACGTAGTGCGGAGGCTCGGAAAGCACACAACGCGAACAAGAAGGGAGATGAGATTGACTACACAAATCAGGGAATATGAAATGGATCAAGTGATTCTGGATCTAGGATCGGATGTGAACGTACTGCCAAAGAAGACATGGGAGCACATGGGCAGACCCGCGTTGCAATGGTCTCCTATTCAATTGCGAATGGCCAACCAACAGAACATCCTACTAATGGGAAGATTGTAGGGAATAACGATAGATATAGAAAGTGCGAGTGTGCTTGCAGATTTCGAAGTGATAAATATTGTCGATGACAGCAATCCCTATCCCAAGCTATTGGGAATAGATTGGGCCACTGATATGAACAGAATGATAAATCTGAAGAAGCACAAAATGATTTTTTAGAAAATGTCACTATGTGTAGTGGTACCTTTAGACCCTGCAGAAGGATTGCGCTACACAGAGCCAGTGCGCCATGACAAGAGTGACGACGATCTAGACTGTATCTACAAAATCACCATGTGGGAGCAGGATTGGGTGAATCCTACAACAGATGGTAGGATTTCGTGGGAGCGCAAAAGCTCCTACACATCAGATTTAGATGAGGAAATAGAATGATGGCAGAACCGGTTACACTAAGTAACCACGCTCAATTGCAACATGATGGTAAGATCACTGCACTGCGTGACAACAGAGGTAAGGGATCTGCCTATGTATGACAGGTTTAGCGAAGTGGATGATTTCCTGAAAAAGTTTGAAAGAGAAGTACTGGAACATCAACGTTTTGACGCTCTAAAATGGGCACTCGCACTACACCTGCAAGGTGGTGGCATATACATCAAAGAAGTTTTGAGGATTGGTGCGGATGCAGAAGGATGATGCGCCTATGATTTGGGAAATCGCAAATGCGACTAGCAGACAAATATGATGGATGGGATGATCCACGTGCACACTTCACGAAATGGACCAAGGTCTATGGGGAAGAGCCACAACCTGAATGGGTGCATTTGTTCTGTCATAACCTGGATGTCATACCCATGAATTGGTATACTGAGATGGAGCTTTGCCATGGTAGGAACGAATGGGATATCTTGTGCGAAGGATTCCTGTTAACTTTCACATTTGAAGATCGTTGGTGGGATACTATTGATGATGCGCTACAAGCACTAAAAGCCGTTATCTTCATAATACCCCAGGAGCCAATGGAAGTGCTTCAGCCGGAATGGGCAACTCAGCTGAGCTGCATGCTGGAGTGTTATAATGTAAATATTGAGGAGGATGATGAGGATCCATGGAATATTAACATTCCAGATGCTGAAGGCTGTCACGTGGTTCGAGGACCATTGATTGAGGATCCTAACATCACCGCGCTGCTAAAAACGAAGCAAGTAAACATTAAGACGGAGGTAGAACCAAAGTATGCAACGCTCAATGACTATTGGGATGATGCCACAGTGGATAAGGTCGTTGAGTTACTCCGCGAGTACCAGGACTTATTCCCAACCAAGATTACGGACTTAAAAGGGATCGTTGGCAACTTAGGGATGATGAAGATCACCTAAAACCCGATGCAAAGCTGGTTAGGCAGAGGCCTTACCGCTTGAATCTGAAGTATAAGGAAAAGGTCTACGTAGAACTAGACAAGATGCTCATAGCAGGAATTATTGAGCCGGTGGAAGAATCCAACTGGGTGAGCCCTATTGTAGTGCAAGAGAAAAAGTAGAAGGGTGAAATAAGAATATGCGTGGACCTCGGGAAGTTGAATGGCGCCTGTGTACATGACCCATTCCTGACACCATTCACAGATGAGGTATTAGAAAATGTTGGCGAACAAAAAGCATACTTGTTCACAGATGGATTCTCACGGTACCACCAGATCAAGATCGCACCGGAAGATAGGACCAAGACGACCTTCACAACAGAATGGGGCTGCTTTCAATACACCGTTATGCCATTTGGGTTGAAGAACGTGCCAACCATTTTTTCGCACATCGTCATTGCCGCATTCAAAGAATACATCCACAAGTTCCTAGAGGTCTACTTGGATGATTGGACTGTCTTTGGACTGGTTAAGCACCACATAACAAGCCTACACTTGATGTTGGATACTTGCCGACAACATCAGATTGCACTGAACCTTAACAAGTGCACATTCCTCATTCCCTTTGGGAACCTGTTAGGACATGTGGTCTACAAATAGGGACTGATGGTGGACCCTGCGAAGATTGCAGTGATTCTAAATTTGGAAGCACCACAAAGTGTTAAACAGCTACGCACTACCTTGGGACACAAGGGGTACTATAGGAAGTTCATCAAAATCTATGCCCAAATCACTGTGCTGATGGAGAAATTACTGAAAAAGGATGTCATATTTTGTTGGAATGATGATTACATGAAGAGGTTGGATGTCCTAAAGGGGAAATTGGCCTTCGTTCCAATCCTGGTCTTCCCAAAATGGGATGTGGAGTTTCATGTCCATGTTGATGCGTCGTGTATTGTGCTGGGAGCAATGCTCACACAAGAGGGCAGAGAGGGCTTGGATCGTCCTATCGCATTTGAAAGTTGTAGACTGTCCAAAGCTAAGAAGAACTATTCCACAACCAAGTGTGAGGGGTTGGCGATAGTGTATGCACTCCAAAAATACCAACACTATTTGCTAGGAGGACATTTCAAGATGTACATAGACCATTCTGCGCTAAAGTACTTGGTCCAAGAGTAGGTGGCTCTTATTATTCCAAGAGTATGAATTTGAGGTCATGGTCAAACGTGGACGCCTGAACGCAGGACCAGATCACTTGTCACTTATTGAGATGAGCAAGGAACCTACTAGTTTAGAGGAAGGATTACCTGATGCCCAGTTCTTTGCAGTGCACATCACATACGGGCACTTCGAAGATATAATCCACTTTTTGACAACAAGGACTACACCAAAGGAATACTCCATCCAATAGAAGAAGGAATTGGTAGTGGGCACGACGGATTTTCTGTCATGGCGGGGAACCTATACAAAATGGGAAATGATGAGATATTGCGAAGATACATATCTAAATTTGAAAGGAGTCAGATCCTCATGGAAGCACATGGGGGCACTGTAGGAGGATACTATGCAGGAGACACGACTGCACAGAAGATTCTTTGTGCAGGGTTGTGGTGGCCAACCATTCACCAGGATTCAAAAGCACATTGTAAGGCCTACAATATATTTTAAAGGATCGAAAAACCATCACGAAGGGATGAGATGTCGTTGAATCCACAGATGACATGGCAACTGTTCGAGAAATGGGCAATTAACTTTGTGGGACCTATCAAACCTCAAGGAAAGACGGGTGCGCACTACATCATCACTGTGATGGAGTACCTGACATGATGAGTGGAAGCGCAGCCAGTCAAAGACTACACGGCCACCACGGCTGCGAAGTTTTTGTTTGAAAACGTGTTGACCCGATTTGGCTGTCCGAAAATCTTAATGAGTGATCACGGAATACATTTCCTGAATGAAACCATCAATGCGCTCACAGAAGAGTTCTAGGTGTATCTTCAGAAAAGCACACCGTATCACCCACAAGCCAATGGGACTGTAGAAGCATTCAACAAAATACTGGAGACTGTACTGACCAAAGTGTGCAACGCGCAGCGAAGCGATTGGGACCTGCACATACCTACAGTGCTATGGGCTTACAGGACAACGTGCAAGAAACTGACGGGACAAACACCTTTCCGATTAGTTTATGGCGTGGACGCTGTCATGCCGATGGAATATATTGTACCTAGTCTGCGCATAGTAGCTCTCAAAGGGATGACGGATTGCGAAGCTCTGGAGGAAAGGCTTGCACAATGGGAAGAACTTGAGGAGGAATGATTCTTGACTTGTTTTCATCAGCAAGTACAAAAGCAACGTGAAAAGGCCTGGCATGATCGCCATATTAAGTTGTGCACCTTCAAGGTAAATGACTTAGTGTTGCTGTATGACAACAAGTTTGAAAAATTTCCGGGAAAATTTAGAATGCATTGGCTGGGACCATACGTGGTTAAGGAGGTCACAGACGGAGGCGTAGTCCAGCTAGTCAAACTAAATGGAGAACCCTTCCCAGGCAAAGTGAATGGCAGTCACTTGAAGCCCTACACGGGTGGGCCGACTATCTAACTAGCCAGTCGAAGCACAGTCTTCGCGCTCCAAGGAGCTGGACAAAGGCGCGTGACTATAAACACATGCAACAGATATCGGTATAGATATATGGAAACAATTTAGACATAGAGGTCTTATAACAGAAGATGCAACAGATTCAGTAAGCAACGACTCAGTGCGCTACTGACATTAGCACAATTGGAGGAACTCTGTGCCAAGATCACCGCACCGACAGAGTGACACGAGGGCAAGTCACGATGTTTGTGTTGGGGGCCTGTTGGACATGGAATTCCCCTGAGGCATGTTTTGGGGCTCAAAGCCCATATTTTGACCGAATAGTATTGTAAAGCCCCGCGAATTGTGGGCGCGGAAGTATGGTAGAGTCATAGGGTTGTCTGCCCTAGTTTGTAATGTAATGTCGGCCTACCCATGGTCCGCAGACCATGGGATTGTACAAATAGAGCGAGGCTCTAAGTGTAAATGATAGTTAGTTAGAGCGAAGTATGAGATAGAAAAGTAGAAGTAGAGAGAAAGTGTCTAAGTGTGTCTTGGGTCATAGAGTAGGAAGGCTCTGCAGCTGAGTGCGTAAAAGCCTAGTTGTCCGTAGCTGAGTGTGCGGACCCCTGCAGCTGAGTGTGCAGGTCGAAGTCGAGTCTGTAACCGAAGAAGAGAATAATAAAAAATGTTTTATCCAAATTTTGTGTATCTGTTCTTGAGTTATTACATGTTTGATATCAATTGCAAATATACTATTTATTTACTGTGCGCACTTGTATGAATGATTTATATTGCTAAGTATACTTTACACATGCAAGTAAGCTAAGTTAATCAACTAACGGTGGAATACTAGTAAGGACTTGGGTAATAACAATGTTCGGCCCCTGAGTAGGGCTGCACGAAGGTAGCATCTTAGGCTGTGAGGTACGGGTAAGCGCGCGTAGCAACATGCGCGCAGGGTCAAATTGCAGACTACTTGAACTCATCAGACATCTCCAGGGTGCAGAAACGTGGTTCTAGCACCCTCTCATACTACTTTAGGTGAGACCTCAGTCCGCGCTCTGTGCATTGTTGCCGAAAGGGCTAGTAGTACCGAGATTTGTTTGGCTAAATCATCTCTGAACCTGGGTCAGGCCCCAACAAGCCAACATGCATTCAATTAAAGATTTAAACCTTTATTTTTCCCACATTAAGGATTTTAAAAATCTCGGAATCAACCTAAACTTTGAAAAATATATTATTTAAATGTGGGAGGAAATGGCCCATTTTAATTACTCAAAAGAAAATATTTTATTTATTTATTTATTTATGATCTTCAAGACAATGTTAGAGAGATTAATTCAGAAGGAGAAAATTGGTTTCAAAAGCTTCAACATTCATGAGTTAACAAATATAATTCAAAGTGCACTTGGGAAGTGCAAAAGAGCAAAAAATAGGAAATCAGAATCAAATTGTTTTCCTGTAAATGTTTGATTTGATGAGGAATGCAAAATGGCAATGAGAACCTTGAAAAAGACAGGAAAGGAGAAGATGAATGTAAAGCTATATAAGTAGATACTAAAAAGGAAAAAAGATGAGTTCATGCAAACAAGGAAAGAAGAGTTAATATATTTAAGCAAGAATAACCCAAAGATTTTCTAGCAGGAACTGCAACCAAGGAAGAAGCAAATTGAAAATAATATTACAGCCAATCAATGGTTTGAATATGCAAGGCAACTCTATGAGAAAGAATATGAGGCGGAGTTCCCCCTAGGATCAACACAAATTCAAAGCTTTTCACATTACAGGAGGTGGAGAATGGAATTAAGAAGCTAAAAACAAGAAAGGCAAAAGACTTGGTTGAACTTCAAGCATAGTATCTAAAATGGGGAATGAACGCTCTTGCATCGCACATCATGGAAATATTCAACAACATCATTCATCAAGGATTCCCAAGGGATTGCACAACTAGCCTAACAATATCGAGACATTAATAATCCATCCAACTATAGAACAATTATGATCAATCCTTTGTTTGCAAAATTTTTTGGCAACATGGTAGAAGACATAATTAGTAAGTGGGCAGAAGTAAAAGAAAAGAGGGCAAGAGGACAAGCAGGTTTTAGGCCGAAACATTCTACAGTGGATCATGGCATCACATTGAGAAACATTGTTGAAAAGGTTTGGGAGGACAAAGAAGAAGTATTTTGCTGCTTTGTTGACTTCAAAAAAGCATTTGACACAGTCCCTAGGGATAAGTTGTGCCGTAGAATGGAAGAACTTGAAATTCCTGTGCATTATAGAGCCGTTGTCCATAGAATTTATGAAGAAGTGAAAGTCAAAATTAGAACCTCAACAGGTATTTCAAAAAGCTTTAGAAGTGACATTGGAGTCAAGCAAGGTTGCCCTCTATCCCGTACTCTTTTTGGTCTATATATTGATAAATTGGAAGAGTGGCTAAATTTGCAAGGTGGAGATGGTGTTCGGTTGGGGGAGTTTGTGATAAAACTTCTTTTATACATTGATGATATTGTATTGATTTCTAAATCTGTCCATGGATTGCAAATGCACTTATATGCCCTTGGGGATGCAAGTCAATACTAGCAAGACCAAAATAATGATTTTTTCTAATAAAAGGAAGCAGAGTGAGCATACTTTCTTCTTTGAAGACAACATTCTTGAAGAAGTGAATGAGTACAAGTACCTTCGGATTGATTTCAATAACAAACTCAATTAGGAGGATTGCAGAAAGAAGAGAATTTTAGGAGGGTGGAAAGCATTATATGCTCTTCAAAACAGATGTAGAGAGACATAGTTATGGGATTGGAAAATGATTAAAGTGCTTTTTGGACTCCTAGTTTGTCCAGTGATGCTATATGGGTGTGAATTGTGGGCTAGTAGCACTCTCGTCTCAAAATGGAAAGAAATTGAGAAAATCCAAAAACGCTTAATCATGAGCAAGTTCAAACTAAAAAGTTCAGTACCTTATGAGATAATGTTGAGTGAAACATGAGCAACTCCCATTGAAGCAATTGCTATGGTGCGGCTCATAAGATATCTAAAAAGAATTAAGCAAATGAAAGTAGGTAGATGACTTACTGCTATCTTCAATTAAGGCATGAGTGAAAGAAAGAAAATATGGATGAAACCAAACTACACATAGATGCAAAAATGGAATATCTACCTCAATGCCTGTCCCACAATTAACAAGGCGCTAAAGGATTTTGGTATGGAGAAGTTTCGTAAAAATGTATGGGGAAAAGAGTTGGGTAGAAAGAAGAAATATTACATTGAAGAATTCAACCCTACGTGTGATCTACAACAAAAAAGGTTCATTGGAGCTAGCATTTCGTGGAGGGCAAATGTTCTTATTGCTCAATTAAGGACCAACTCACATCAACTTCATTGGAGCTAGCATTTCGTGGAGGGCAAAGGTTCTTATTGCTCAAATGAGAGTAGGTAGACGACCTAATGTTATCTTCAATGAAGGCATGAGTGAAATAAAGAAAACATGGACGAAACAAAACTACACATGGATGCAAAAATGGAATATCTACCTCAATGCCTATCCCACAAATAACAAGGAGCTAAAGGATTTTGGTATGGAGAAGTTTCATAGAAAGGTATGGGGAAAAGAGTTGGATAGAAAGAAGAAATATTACATTGAGGAATTCAACCCTACGTGTGATTTACAACAAAAAGAGTTCATTGGAGCTAGCATTTCATGGAGGGCAAAGATTCTTATTGCTAAATTAAGGACCAACTCACGTCAACTTCGGTGTGAAACAGGATGGTGGAAGAATGGGTGTGTACATTTTGCACGTCTGGGGTTGTGGAATCGAAAAAACATTTCATTTTGGAATGTGATGCAGTGAAAGACATCAGAGAAATTTATGAGAACATGTTAGCATCAATTTCTTGGCATCGTCTTTTTAGGCAGGGGATTGTTGGAAGGTTGGGCCAACTCATCATCAGTTTGAATCGAAAAAGGATTGAGTCGCAAAAAGCGAAAAACAAAGAACTAATGATCAAATAGACTATTTTTTAGTCTCGTAGATCTTAAAATATTATTTCATTTCATTTCATTTTATAACCTAATAAAAACATATAAGTACATGAAAGTTTTGTACTTTGGAAAGTGTAAAATTGTCCAATCAGATCATTGATCATTGCTGGTTGTGGAGAGGGAGTTAAGCATCTTAACCACTCATTCTACCTTTAACCAACAAAATTAATTTTTTTTTTTTTTTTTTAAATTTACTGGCTTATATTATACGGAGGATAAATCTGAAAATACCGTTGGGTTAACCCAAGAATACTCCCTAGGTGTTCTCTAAAACAATGCTGCGGGAGTGAGATAAACCAGTCATATTCACGAGGAAATGAAGGTAGACGCCAGGATCCATGAATAGTGATGGCAAAACGCTTGAGGCTTCAAAACAGAAGAAAATTTGTATTGTTTTCCCAAAAACCCCATCAATTCCAGCTAGCCAAAGGTATTCTCACAACGAACGCAATCACGATCACTAGTGCTCTTACTTCAATAGAAACTGAACAGCATGTGTATGGAATTGGCAACCCGCGCTACCATTCTCTCTTGCAGGTTTGCGCTGACGAGAAAGCCGTGGCAGAAGGCAAACTAGTTCATGCTCACATCATACAGGCTGGATTTGAACCCGACATTCTTTTGGGAAACACGATTGTGAACTTGTATGCCAAGTGCAGCAGTCTGGCAGATGCTCGCAGAGCTTTTAACCAAATGCCCAAAACAAATTCGGTTTCATGGACTGTCATGATCGCAGCTTACGCCCGGAATGAGAACTGTGAAGAGGCTTTGAAACTCTATTCCGAAATGCATCTCATGGGTTTCTTACCGGACCATGTCACTTTTGTTAGTGTTTTGCCAGCATGTGCGAACTTGGCAGATCTAAAAAATGGGAGACATATCCATGAACAAGTCATTAAAAGTGGTTTGCAATTTAATGTGTTTGTTGGAAGTGCTCTTATAGACATGTATGTGAAATGTGGAAGTTTGGAGGATGCACGCACAGTGTTTGACAATATGCCTCAACGAAATGTGATCACGTGGAATGCAATGATTGCTGGGTATGCACAGATTGGGCAAGTTGATAAAACTCTAGACCTCTTTTGCAAAATGCCCCTGAGAAGTGCAGTGTCATGGAATGTGATAATCGCAGGATTTACGCAAAGTGGGCACAATAAAGAGGCTCTGAGTTTGTTTTACGAGATGCAAAGAACACGCTTTCAACCAAATCAGTTCATCTTTGCCAGTGTTCTACGAGCATGTGCCAACTTAGCCGAGCTGGATCGGGGTATGAAGGTACATGAATTGATCATTAGATGTGGATTTCAATCTGATGTGTTTGTTGGGAGTGTGCTCTTGTAGACACGTACTGCAAATGTGGGAATTTGGAAGACGCAAGGAAAGTGTTTGACAAAATGTCAGAACGAAATGTAGTTTCATGGACGGCGATGATTGCAGGGTATACCCAAAATGAAGATATAACTGAGGCTCTGAAGATATTTGAGGAAATGCCCAAGCGGAGTGTGGTTTCATGGAATGCCATGATTGCAGGAATTGCACAGAATGGGCACTTCAGTGAAACCCTGAATCTCTTTCAACAAATGCAATTGTCAGGCATGAAACCGAACCCAGACACCTTTTCAAGTATTCTCCCAGCATGTGCCAACTTGGCTTCCATTGAACAGGGAAAGGAAATCCATGAAAACATAATAAGAAGTGGATGCCAATCTGATGTTTTTGTAGCAAGTGCTCTTGTGGACATGTATGGGAAATGTGGAAGCCTAGATGATGCATGCAGAGCATTTAGAAACATTCCCAGACATAATGCGGTCTCATGGACTGTGATGATCTTAGCATATGCTATGCATGGTTATGCCGATGAAGCCCTCCAGCTCTTTGAACAAATGCAGAGCTCTGGCACAAACCCTGATTCTGTAACCTTTATTGGAGTTCTGTCTGCATGCAGCCATGTTGGCTTAGTTGATGATGGATGGAAATACTTTGACCTCATGTCTCAATATTATCACATAACACCTTCGATGGCACACTATGCCTGCATGGTCGACCTTCTAGGCCGAGCTGGGTATTTGTATGAGGCACAAGATTTTATTGAAAATATGCCAATAAAGCCTGATGCTACCATCTGGGGTTCTTTGCTTGGTGGCTGCAAAATTCATGCTAATATAGATCTAGGAGAATTGGTGGCAAACCGCCTTTTTGAGTTGGACCCAGCCGATGGTGCACCGTATGTGCTCTTATCAAATATGTATGCTGAAGCTGGCAGGTGGGATGGCATTATCAATGTAAGAAAAATAATGAAAGACAGGCAGGTTAAAAAGAAACCGGGATGCAGCTGGATAGAGCTCGATAATCAAGTGCATTCTTTTCTTGTAGGAAACGAATCAAATCATTAACACACAAAATTTTCTGTTAAAGGCATATGGATACGGAGGGGTGGTAATTACGCAATCTGCATTTGTGCTGTATATGTGCGGGGAGAGTAGAAGAAACTTATTCCCTGCCGCTAGAGTGAGAAGTAAGCAGCTGCATTCGGGATTTTATGGTATATTCCTGGAATGCTTATACAGATAATCATTGAGCCTAAAGGATTCTAAAGTCTGGTTACTTCACGTTGGTCACCAACTTTTTCTTCAAGATTGCTCATTGCTGGGTGAATACCTGTGAATGATTCTGTCACTTTAGTTGAGAAAAACAGTCTTGTTGGTGTCATCAAAGGTGATACTAAGTCAAGCAAACATGAATGCAGGATGACATAGTTCTGAATGGAAGTATCATTAGGCTCCCACAGTGGTACCTAGAACATTGCGTACAGTAGCATATGTGCTTGTGGAAAAATCTAGTGTAGAGGTCCAGTCCATGTTAAAAGAAGAATATTGAGTCCTGGGCTCAGAAGAATATTGTATGGAGTGATTTCTCCCAAGTATAGCTTTTCCGTTAGTATTGTGCCGACCACATTTTATCTACTTGCTTGATGGACTAGTGGACTATGGATTGTCTTAGAATGCTTTCTGGTCCAGTGAGTTGATCTGCCTGCTTTCTAAGGTCGATGCTTATCCATCCACAAAAATTTCTTATCTTTCCCGTGAAAAATGAGTATTGTGGAATAAAAATAGCAATGATTCCATGCACTTTAAGCATGATTTTTCTGATGGCACTGAAATTGTGTGTAAGGAATCCAGGCTAAAATTGTTTTTTGTTTTGCATGTTGCAGGTTCTATCGACAGTTGGGACCATAACAAGGAAGAAAAGGTGTATGGACTTTATCAAGGTTAATAAAGATGGTATAATTTCCATGCCTTTATTTTTATTTTTTTGATTGTCTCGAGTCCAAGTTAATGTGAATTCTTGCGGTTGCATGGTAACTCACCATTCTTGACAAAGAAATATTATCAGATATTTCATTTGCAGAAAACAATCATTTTTAGCATTCTTCAAGCCTTTTTAAGTTCTATTAAAATATCACACGATCCTCTTAAATGAACTAGTTTTTTTTGAAAAAAAAGTTAGATATCTACAGATATATATATATTTTTCCTTCAAACCATGGTGAATTGGTAATATATTGGAGTAATCTAGCCCAAGATCAAATTTTGTTTAAACAGGTTAAGGTGCAAAAAATGGAAGAGTGTAAAGTTATAAACAATGAGCTTCATTCCTGAAAATAACTAAAACAGAACTACCTTATTGATTTATGATACTGTCCTTTTAGCTTTGGCATTGTAAACTTTTTAAAAATGGATACTGAATGTATAATACAGGTCCCGATGCTTAGCCCAGATTTGGGCAACATGAATAGCCTGGGCATATCGCTGAAATAAACATCCTCACACGACCAGATGGATCACTTTTCTTATACAACTAATGACCATAACTGTCTGAGAACTGAGATGGATCACTTTTCTTATACAACTAATGACCATAACTGTCTGAGAACTGAGATGTTCTGATGTGTACAGATATATTTTTTTTTCCTTTAAACCATGGTAAATTGGTAATATATTGGAGTAATCTGAGCAAGGCCCAAGATCAAATTTTGGGTCAAATTTTGTTTAAACAAGTCGAGGTGCAAAAAATGGAAGAGTATAAACAATGAGCTTCATTCCTGAAAATAACTAAAACAGAACTACATTATTGATTTATGATACTGTCCTTTTAGCTTTGGCATTGCAAACTTTTTAAAACTGGATAATGCATGTATAATACAGGTCCCAATGCTTAGCCCAGATTTGGGCAACATGAATAGCCTGGGCAT
Source organism: Pinus taeda (assembly GCA_000404065.3). Taxonomy (NCBI): domain Eukaryota; kingdom Viridiplantae; phylum Streptophyta; class Pinopsida; order Pinales; family Pinaceae; genus Pinus; species Pinus taeda. The sequence continues at coordinate 96,333 of APFE030409065.1, read as the reverse complement.
ATCGCTGAAATAAACATCCTCACACGACCAGATGGATAACTTTTCTTATACAACTAATGACCATAACTGTCTGAGAACTGAGATGTTCTGATGTGTCTAAAACTGCCATCAAAGTCAATAATGCGGTTCAACAACTCTGCAGAATTGATCAAAATCTACCTTGGACAGAGGAGCTTCTCTAGACCATCAAAGAAATGGGACAGGTGCAAGGATCCCTCTCTTTCACATGCTATTTGAAAAAGTATGCTGGCCCCTTATTGTGCTCCTTCATCACATACTTAGACTGTAGATTCCTAGCTCTTATGGTAGTGCCAGATAAAATCAAATTCCTATTCTCGATCGTTCCATTAAGCCAGGATATGACTAGTTTTGAATCACAGAAAATCTATATATACCTGCCTCCAAAATTTAAAGCTATACTCATCGATATGGAAATTGCCTGAATTCTTTGTCCTTCGCCCCAAAGCACATTCAAAATGGATCCAGTGAGTTTCAGAGAAATGTAGAGCTTCTCTAATCAATTCCTTTTTGGATTATCCTTTAATACACCGTTAGGGGCTTGTCTTGTCAGTCTCTACCTTATGACTCCTTATTTTTGTCTTCTTCACAATTCGACCTTACGCTTTGTAAATCCCTTGAACCTTATAATAAATCATCATAGGACCTTACGCTTTGTAAATCCCTTGAACCCTATAATAAATCATCATAGGTGAGAAGACCTTGCTTGATTCATTCCTAACCAACCAAAGACCTTCCTTGAAATAATGATTAATTCCTAACCAGCCAAATTGCTCTAAGAACAAAGTCTAGTAAAGAGTGGTGCTCCTTCCTCATCCTCCATCCAATTTCCAGAGCCTTTTCCAAGGATATCCTTTTAACAGCACAAAACACATATAGCAGGATTGTGCCCCATATATATGATGGTCGAGTAGGGTGAAAAGTGCTAATTTTATGGCTAGAACGTTCTTTGCCATAGATAATTGCATTTTTAAACATTTTCAACAAATTTTCTCATTACATTCACCCAATATCATCATAAGCAATTATGTAAAGAGAACATTAGCATCAACCATGCAATAGAACAATAAGGAACATTAGAAAAAAAGATACATGGTAGAGATACCATGATTTAGGTCAAAGACCAAGGCAAAACCGCACAAGGGGGAAACCCATAATCAATTCTTCTTTTTCTATTACTCTAAGTCAATGTCACATGGTTCGGGTTCGGGTTCGGGTTCGAGTTCGACAATGATTAAGTTCGATTCAAATTTGAATTTTATGATAAAGTTCGAATGAGGTTCGTCATTAAATTCAAGAATATATATATAATTTTCCTAAAGTTAAAATATAACCCAATAGAATATTTATACATTAAATTTTTAATGCTTATATTATATAATATAAATGAAATTGCCTCGTTCCCAAGATTATATAAAACATAAACTTTATTAAATTTATATTTACTATAATATAAGATATATGTTTTATTATATAGAACAATATAACATTTATTTATAAATATTTTTTAGAGATTTAATAAAACCATTAATTAATTAATTTTATAAATAATTTATCGTAATATTTGTTATTTTAAAATATATAAAACAATATGTATCTACAACAAATTATAAAACTATATTGATGTGATTCAAATTAAAATAAAAAGTTAAAGCTTATTCCTTAACCTACCGAAGTGTCATTCCTCTGCATAACCTATCAAAGTGTTATTCCTCTCTGTGCGAGTGCAACTCTATCAATGGCTTCTTAGCATATATTATATGTAAAATCGTTGGCTCTCAAACGCATAATGGCCCTCATATAGCACACTGTTATCTTTGTGCACATTTTCATTGTGATGGTAAAATTTGAATATAAATTACCTTATGGACTGTCACAAAAACCATTGTCTGTGCGTTTAACGACCCTAACAAAGTTACCCTTCATCTACACGTTTGACGACTCAAATCGAGTTAGTGCGGCAACTTGAATATAAATAATCGATAGGAACATCAAAATTAAAATATGGCAGACGACAGACCCAGTATCGTAAAATAACGCAAATGAAAAAGCGTACTTGAACCAAACATGATCGAACCTCATGCGAATCTGAAAATATTTTTGAGGTTCGCCGAATTTCAAACCTAAAGGTTCAAATTCGGCGAATCCTGTGTTATAGGTCTAAGTTACCAGGATACGGATCTGTTGGATTTTTGAAAACCCAGGATCCGGATACGGCGAGGATACGACAAGTACAAAAATATATAATAATATTTTTTAAAATTTTAGAAAATACATTTGATGTTTAAAATCAAAACCATTCATGAATCACAACATTAGAATTAAAATTATTAGATAATTTATGAATGTGAACACTGAAATGATGCATCTTGCCTCATACAAAGATGATAGTAGTAAATACAAAATGAGTGTTTCATCAATGATCACTTTATTAATATGATAATATAGAGTAGGCCTATCGACAAATCATGAAATGGGTCTACATCATCATCATCTGCATATTGCAACTCTACATCATGAATAAACGATCGTGCGCCAGGAATGTTAAAAGTTGTTGTAGAAGTATGAAGTGGTTGTGTAGCATCCTCGAGTAGATTAAGGTGAGTCATGACATTCAACGTCATGTTCAAGTCAAATATCTCAGGTTCCACATCCCACATCCTACTTGGATCTTTTTTATACTTTAAAGTAGAATGTGATAGAAGGTGAAGGTTGGAATGGACATATACAAGATCCACAACCTTCGCTGCTCCCAGTCTGTTTCTCTTTACCGAATGTATGAAGCCATATGTACTCCAGTTCCTCTCAGCTGATGAGGCATTGACAACCTGCGATAACAACCTCGTGGCTAGAGTTGAGAGATAAGTGCTATCTCCACCATGGAAGCCCCACCAAGTAATAGGATCCATATGCCTCTGATCATCCATGGCTAGTGGATCTGGAAAGATCCTTGTGGATTGTACAAATGCTCCAAATTCCTCACGTACTTCCTTTGTAATTCCAACTTCCTTATAGATTTTCTTCAAAGATGTCTTATATCCCTATACCACTTCATAATCTCTGTTTGACGCTGCTCTACCAGGTAAAGACAATATTTTGGAATGGTAATATTTGGGGTGTAGTGCATACACCAAAAGTTGTAATGGTGTGGTCATTTTGTTCCACCTTTTTGTAATTATGTCTTTCACTTCATTGCACAATACTTCAAAGGGGTCATGCTCACTTGCCTTAATAATTTATTGTATTTTCTCTAACATTCTATCTATGTTTTCATAGACTTCCTCCAAGCAAGGCATATCTGTGTCAAATGCCTTGATCATGGTTAGAATTGGTTCTATGCACTGCAAAAGGTATTGGACCTTGTCCCACCATGCATCATCAAGAATGATAGACTTTATTCTTTGTCCTCTATCAAAAGTTGAAGTCCTCCATGATTCCCAAAGAGGGTCAATGACCATTGCTTGTAATACTTGTCTGACTTCCCAAAGCCTCTTTATGACTAAAGTGTGGGAAGCAAAATGAGTTTCGGCAACCTACAAAAACATATTGAAATGTCAAATCTTGAATGAGACATAAAATAAATTGAACATTAAAATTGAGAATTCATAATGCATAACATTGATTAAAAATGGAGTACCTTTAGTAGCTCCAACTTTGCAAAACTCCGATATATGGCTTGGGACATTGAGTGATTGGTGATAAACATTTGGATCTCTTTTGATGCTACATATATTTCATTGATCCACTCAATCTCACCAATCTTGGCTAGCATAAAGTTCAATGAATGCACTGCATATGGAGTCCAGAAGATGTGATTGTATTGACCCTCCACAATTAGACCCGCTACTCTACAAACCTTTGCATTGTCTATGATAACTTGGACAATATTTTGTGACCCCACACTTTTTATTGCATCAATAAGAATTGTGGAGATGAACGTTGCATCTTTTTCCACTTCACTGCAATCAATGGCTTTCAAAAACATTGCTCGTTGGGGACAAATTGCGATAACATTAATTAAAGGGCGATTTCTTTGGTCTCTCCATCCATCAGAAACGATGGACACCCCTGTTTCTGCCCATGTATCACAGATTGATTTTAATTGTCTATCCACAAGTTGTCTTTTTGATGTTAACAAAGTGGTGCGTACCTTTTCATACCCGGGACTCTTGTATCCTTTTGGTGCTTCATTAACTGCTTTAATCATTTGTTTCCAATAAAGAGAGTGCACCAAATTGAATGCTAGCTCATTTGCATAGATGCAATGAGCAACATGCTCATCTGCAACTTCTCTACCTTGGTTATTGAGTGCTGCTTCAAGAGGTCTTAGAGTAGGTCTTTTATTAATTGTCATAGCTGGTGTAGATGGCATTGAAGACTTGGTTGTAGAGGCTTGCACAGGGAGTTTTCCCTTGTTGAATTTCCTATCAGCAACATCTTGCAAAGATGCATAAAACTTAACTTTTGCAGGACTCAAACTTGTCCCAAGTTGGCCATTTGGACCATTTGGACCATCGCATACTAACACACTTGTTTTAGTTTGCCCAGTGAGATGGGCCTTCACCCTAATGTATGAGCCATTTCGAATGCTATTGCATTCACTACTCCATTTGTATGAACCACCACTAGAGTTTTTGCCAAAAATTTCCACATACTACCATAAAGGAGATCTTGGATCTTTATTGACATTTATTCCTTCACTAAGTTCATGCTGTGATAGTTCCATGTTTCCATGTTTATCACACCTGTATTTATAATAAAATATAAATTAATAAAATTATCATTCTCAAAACAAAATTCTAAATTGTTATTCCATTTATATATATATATATATGCATGTGTAAGGCAACATAATTAAAAAAAATAACATCTAATTATTATTTTATAATAATTAAAATTTAAATAAATAAATATAAATATATAATTTAAAAACTAATAAACCAATAACATATAATATTAATACAAACAATGAATAATTATTAAACTAAAGTTGTAAGATAAAATATTTTTATTTATTTATCACAATATTGAATTTTTACAAACAATGTAGTTTAACTTATAAAATAAAAAAATTAAAATAATACAACTACTATGTTTATTTAAAATAACTAAAATTTGATTTAAATATATATATAATTATATATTTTGTTAACGTTAAAAAAATTATTTTTAATTAAATCTTTAATAATGAAAAGTTCAAAACTTATTAAAACTTGATGAATGTAAATTAAAACATTACATACAGACCTGTAACGCCTGTGCCAGCGGCTCTACCCACCCACGATTGCTCCAACAACTCTACTTCAAGACTCATCTCCGCTCGACTACCGTGACTGACTTCACGCCCGGACGGTTTAATAAATTAAAACTATTACTTGCAGAGTGCTCCCACGATTCTGCCCGACCACGACTGCTCCCAATCTTTGCCAACCAGGACTTGGCTCTGCTCCTCCCACCACTCGGCTCAACTATTGTCACTGAGCCTGCGCAACGCTAATCAATTTCACTGTCGCCCATGCCAAAACAGTCGCACTGTCATCCTTTTGCTTAGACCCACATCTATTTCTTGAATCTTCGCCCTTTTATAGAATGCCTTGAAGCTATAACAATTGCTAAACTGAAGCCACACTAAGAGTCTAACTAGGAATAGAACATGTAACTAAAAGTTCGATTAACGCTAACCAACAATAGAACGGTTAACTGAGTTGGCTCGATTGACTGTCAATTGAGGATCTGCACACGTGTTATCCGCTTCCAAAACCCAACGGAACTGCAGTCAATCGGAAAAATGCCCGCGACTTTGTGTTAACTAAGTCACTAACTAATTATACGCGGATCCTAGCGTATCTGTATCTGTACTAGTTTTGGATTCGGGAATTTGTGGTTCCACCTCTTGCCCCCAACGGATCCAGTGACGTATTTATTAGTCAATCAAAGTTCAACTGAGATACAAAGTGCAATTATTAAGAGACACAACTTTTCAACAACAATCACAAGAGGCCTCCTAGGGCCAACCCTGAATCTCATAAGATGTTAGCAGATAATCTTAAACTAGGAGGCATTCACAAGCTCTCCATAAGTTCTCTGATAAGCCTGCCTCCATATCAGTCACAAGAGCATATATCTTAAGTAGCGTACATGTTACTAGATCAAGGTCATATCGCTGTGAAGCATTACAGTCATCATAAGTATCATTTCCATATTGTCATAAGGACACTGCCATACATCACAATCGTAAGGGGAATTCCATACAAGGACATTGTCACACCTCTCAGTCTTAAGGACATTGTCTTATATCATTGTCATAAAGGGACACTGCCGCACATCTCAGTCATAATCACTGTCATATGAAGACAAGAACCACTGCCTAAATGTCATCGACTAGGGCACACAAGTCCTTGATCAAATAGGCCTCTATGATCTTCTAACAAACCATATCAGAACAAACTTTATAATGCCCTAATTGTAGAGGGTTAGGGCCATTCTGGCCGCACCAAGAGGCTCCTTAAATTTGCTGGAATAATCTTCAAAATACCACAAATAATAAGGACAAGAAGACCGCACATACTTACAGAGAAAGAGCATATAAGAAGGTCGAATATGATCCACTGAGATAGGCTGCATATACCACAAAGAATAGGCTACATATGCCACAGAGATAGGTCACATATGCCACAAAAAATAGGTTTCATATGCCATAGAGATAGGCCACATATACCACAAAAGATAGGCTAAATAAACCACAGAGATAAGCCACATATATCACAGAAGATAGGCAACATATACCATAGAAGATAGGCCGCATAAACCATAGAGATAAGCCGCAAAAGATCTCTAAAGAAACCTTAGTAGATGGACGCATTAGTTGACAGAGAAAGACCACAGAGAAGGCCATAATAGATGCCACAATAGGACGCAGATGGATGCCATAATAGGCCACAAATGGATGCCTCAATATGCCGCAAATAGATGTCACAATAGGCTGCAGATAGATGTGAGTGATTTGTGCTTTAAATGAGCCACAAAATAGACTATTTTTTTTTGTCGGTCAAAAATTCTTTCATTAGGTTTTCAATAAAATACATCTTACAAAGATCATCATGGTAGCCTCTGCTTTCTCATTTCGACCAGACTTTTTGAGAGTGGGGGCTGGGACATACCAAAAAGGACAACTAACATACATTATTTCCGAAGGGCGTTCAAGCCTAGACATAAATGATATAAACAAAAAGAAAACCATAACTGATAACTACATATCAGGGTGGCGGGTGAAGAGGAAGTACAGGAGGGGCAGCGAAGAAACTGACACGATCATGGATATGGAGGTCAATATACTCCACCCTTGCTCCAAGACTGCGAAGGTGGTCGTTCGTATGACGATGCTGATGTCAGAGACTATCCAACTGCTCGAATATCACATTCTGGCTATATTGCATGTCCTGGAAATATTCCATAGTCTCATTCCTGTCTACATACCTATGATCTCGGAGGATATCCATATTGATTTGGATTTGATGAAGTTGTGTTGCAAGAGATGCCAGAGTGATCGAAGCTACCACTTGGCCATGCGAATGAACTGGAGATACAACTTATGTTTCCTTAGTGTACCAACTACCAGAATTGGCTGAGGATGCACTATGTCCAGGCTCAGGATGCCTCTCTGACTTCTGCGGCCCACCCCAACGGCGGGCCAACCCCGTTGACAGGCATTGAGAGAAGAGGCAAATTAACCAGAGAGAAGGGGAAGGTTCACCGAAAAGAAGGACACTCGCAATAACAATAACCGATACCTTGGTTGCTAAACCACCCCCGAGGAGACTGTTGCACCGGACCGGTCACCACCCTCTTGCAAGGCCAGGATAAACAAGCCGCTAACCACACTGAGTGGCCTGCACCCCCTCCGCTGGAACCACCTCAAGTGCACTTCAACCCGTAAAGGCACACAATATGCACCCCAATCACACCAAGGCTGACTTTGCACCACACAATTCCAGAGGACAGCCACACGGATCCCACAAATTCACACCCGAGCACCGCCAAATGGGCGAGGTTCTGAGCAAACCACCCTACAAAGCTAGGAGGCTCAAACTCCTTAACCCACACACCGCTCACCACCCTTTGATAGGAACAAGGCAAACAAGCTGCGGTTCACACTAGATAGCCTTCACCTCTTCCACCGCAGACACCCCAGGCACAATTCAATCCATAGTTACACACAATAGACGCACCAAACACCACGAGGGTAGCCTTACACCAAGCAATTCTAGGGAGTGGCCACTTAGAACCCACTACTTTCCGCCCGGGCACCACTAGATGGGTAGAGTTTTGGACTAACCACCATACATAGAGACGAAAAGACTCACACTCCTTGTCCCACACATAGGCAAGAAGGCTCGGCGAGACAAATTGCTTTTGCTCGAACTAGCAATAGGCTAGAGCTTGGTGGCGGCTTTGGTCTGTGCCTGTTTGCATCCCCAAGTCCCAAGGGAAAAGCAAGCAATGAACCCCAGACCACATCACAGGGCCTTGATACCCCACAATGCCTCTTAGCCAAGGTCGAAACCCAGGGAGCCACAATGGATACAAACCCACACTCCTTGCTTACCAAAACTTATCTCCCAAGCTTCCACACTGAACTTCCTTCGCGACCAACTTGCAATTATAAGCACGGTAGGAGCCTCCCACATACCTGTGTATTGAATGCATTGAGTTTGCATGAGTGTGAAGTTATGCAGTGCGTGGAGTCAAAGCAGGTCCCGAGGGCCGCTCCAGTGCCACTTGTATCACGGTCCAATCACCCCCATCAGGGGCACAAAATAAACTATTATATAAACATACGATTGGGTGAAAGGGTGCCTCTATTAGAGGAGTCGACCTGAACTTGTGTCAACATAACCTTTTAATCTAGTGAGGCCAACTTGAGGAAGACCTTGAAAATTTTATCTCAACATGATTGCTTGCCAAAATAAACTTATGCCACATTTAAATAATAATGAGAGGAGTGCCAAAATAATAAAATAATAATTTCCTTTTATCAATTTGAATTCTCTTTTGGGGCAAAGTGGTTTCTCCTTGGGGAAGATGAGCTTCTCTTTGGGGTAATTGGATTTCTCTTGGGTAAATTCATCTCGAAGTTGCCCCAAATTTCAACACTCCCTCTCAGCTAGGGAGGAATTTCCAGCTGCACCATAAGTCTCATCTCGGATTTACATATCTCAACATAAAAGAAGCTCATCTCATCTCATCTCGTCTCATAGAAGAAGAATAATCCACAAGAAATGGTAGGGGAGATCGATTTACCATGTCCAAGTCCATGGCAGTCATAAATGACCTTGGTAAAGATCATGGAGCTTGACCTAGAGACCAGTAGGGTGCATGTGATCTTATATCTTCATCTAGAAGACACTGTAGTCTTTCTTCTATAAATATGAGAGTGGCTCCTTCATTCTCTTGCACAATCTCCCTGGAGCTAATTCTTCATGCATCACTTTCATCTTGATGGCCCTCAGGATGGATCTACTTTCCTTGATCACATCCTCATTCAAGAAGACTAGCTAATCACTCATGTAGGAAGAGTAAACAATAATCTAAGAAGATCAATCTAAACAAGAACAGTGCCACAAAGAAACAACATAAGTCTTGAAAGTGCTTATCTTTAATGAGGATTGTAGGAAGCTATCAACTCCCTCTTGATCTCACCTCCATGAGACACCACAGTCCATCAACCATATATCAATGTCGTCTGCAAAAGAAGAAATTCTTCCTCTTGAGCACCACTTGAATCCATATCCTTAATCTCCTTCTAAGCTCAACTAGCAATGTACAATATGACCATTGGATCTGCATCAAACCATCTTCTGTTGGGTAGAAGACAAACCTAACTAGTGGTACTATGAATCTGTCATAAGTACTTGAATAACTCAATAGCTTATCACTGATCATATCACATCATGAAAATTCTAAATCACTAGGGTTCCAATGCTATAGAACCTAGGCCTTTTCAATATCCAAGGCCACTCATAGGGTTTTCTCTCAAACCCTAACCTTTATTTGTAAGAACAAGGGTTCCCTAGGGTTTTCTCCAAACCCTAGCATTCTTTTAGGTCTCCAACATCTTCATCTCTTTCACTCTGCTTGATGAAGAAATCCATCAAAGATGTCTACACGAGGTGATCTCAATGAATTTTCTTTAGCCCAACTTTGATACCATGTTAATTTTAGGGCTAGAATGTTCTCTACTACAGATAATTGCATTTTTAAACATTTTCAACAATTTTCACATTACATTCACCCCATATCATCATCAACAATTATGTAAAGAGAACATTAACATAAAAAACGCAGCAAAACGGTAAGGAACATTAAAAGAAAAACCTACACAATAGAGACACTAGGATTTAGGTTAGAGATTAGGGCAAAACCCCACAAGGGGGAAAACCCATAATCAATTCTTCTTCTTCTATTAGTCAATTAAAGTTTTGCTAAGATACAAAGTACAACTATCATGAGACACAAATCTTTCAAAAACAATCACAATAGGCCTCCTAGGGCCAACCCCGAATTTCATAAGATGTTAGCAAATAAGTCTAACTAGAAGGCATTCGCAAGCCCTCCACAAGTCCTATGATAGATCTGCCTCCATATCACTGTCACAAGAGCATATATATATCAAGCAACATACATGTCACTGGATCACAGTGATATCACTGTCAAGCATTACATTCATCATAAGTATCATTGTCATACTATCATAAGGACGCTGCCATACATCATTGTCATAAAGGGACTATGATACAAGGACACTGTCACACATCTCAGTCTTAAGGACACTGTCTTATATCATTGTCATAAAGGGGCTGCCATACAAGGACACTGCCACACATCTCAGTCATAAGGACATTGTCTTATATCACTGTCATACATCATTGTTATAAATACATTGCCATAAATCACTGTCATAAATATGTCGCCATACATCACTGTAATAAATACACTTCCATAAGTCACTATCATATGGACAAGAACCACTGCCCAAACATCACTGACTAGGGCACATAAGCCCTTGCTCAAATAGGTCGCTATGATTTTCTAACAAACGTCCATATAAGAACAAAATTTACAACACCCTAACTGTAGAGGGTTAGGGCCGTTAGGGCCGCACCAAGAGGCTCCTTAACTTTGCTAGAATAATCTTCAAAAGACCACAAATAATAATGACAAGAAGGCTGCACATACTTACAGAGATAGAGCATATAAGAAGGCTGCATATGATCCACTGAGATAGGCCACATATACCACATAAAATATGCCACATATGCCATAGATATAGGTTGCATATACCTCAAAGATTATGTTGCATATGCCACATAGATAGGTCGTATATATCACAAAAGATAGGTTGCATATACCATAGAAGATAGGTCGCATAAACCACAAATATTTGTCGCATATATCATAGAAGATAGGCCACATATGCCACAAAAGATAGGTCGCATAAACCATAGAGATAGGCCACAAAAGATCTCCAAAGAAACCTCAGTAGATGGCCACATTAGTTTACAGAGAAAAAGCACAGAGAAAGCCACTATAGATGCAACAATAGGCCACATATGGATGCCACAATAGGCCACAGATAGATGTGAGTGGTTTGTGCTTCAAATGAGCCACAAAATAGACTATGATATAGACATAGGATTGGGTGAAAGGGTGCCTCTATTAGAGAAGCTGACTTGAACTTGTGCCAACATGACCTTTTAATTTAGTGACGCTGACTTGAGGAATACCTTTAAAATTTGGTCTGGACATGATTGGTTGCCCAAAGTCCCGTGGTTGTGGTCCAATGGTTAGACCGGTGTTTGGTCCCCACAAGTCTTGTGGTCCAATCCCAGATAGGACTATGTACATCTGAGAGTTGCGCTAGGTGCAATTTCTTCAGTTGAAAAAAAATAGATTTATGCCATATTTAAATTATAATGAGAGTGCCAAAATAATAAAATAATAATTTCCTTTTATCAATTTAAATTGTCTTTTGAGGCAAAGTAGTTTCTCTTTGAAGTAGTTCGACTTTTCTTTGAAATAAAAGACCTTCTCTTAGGAAAATTCATCCCAAGGCTACCCCAAGTTTCAAAAAATTAAATAATCTTCCAATTTTTTCTTTTAAAGTAAGATTGTTGTGTTCCCGACCCCAAAACTAGCCCCACACACTAAATAAAGCTATATAAAGAGAGACCTATACACAGATCTAGACACAACCTGACTCTTTTTTAACTTTTCGTGGGAAGACTACCCACTTTTCAGCGTATCCGACTTTCATTTTTAATCAAACTTGTGAAGTTTTCGTCCGTTAGAGTGTTGCCCAACATGCCTATGACCTTATTTTCTACCCGTCATGTTTATGACCTGGTTGGAGTGCTGTTTGAAGAGATGTCAATCACTCTTGCCGCATACCAGTGTGTTTTCACTATGCAATGAAGGTAAGTGCAATTTTTTTTTTCAAATTTTTTTTTCTGTCCTTCTGGTTATATATATATATATTTTAAATGTTTTTAATCAGTTGCTCAAATGTGAGAGTATTATTTGTTCTTTTATTTATTCATATTTAATTTCATGGGATATGTTTTCCTTGTTGTGATAAGGTTAGAAGACTAGGTGCATTTTCAGATAGAATCCATTATAGTGGGGTTAGGATTTTTCATCTCTTGCTAAGTCGTAAGTTATTGGTATATTTGGCTTGCAAGTTATTGGGTATACTCTTGGTGTTATAGTGGTAGCTAGAAGGTTTGATCCTGCCCTTACTCCAACAAATTATGATCTACCATGGGTAAAAAAAAAAATTATATCTATTATTTAAATTATCACAAAGCAAAAACTTCCAAGTAATTTTCCAAAAACCTAATTGGGTGATACAATCTTTGAATGACATTGTTATTTTTTGTTAATTGGAGTGTATAAACACTCTAAATAATTTCAAAACACTTACTTTGTAGAGATTTAACAACTCTTTAACAACTCATATGTCATTTTAACAATTTTTAACCAAACTTCATTACAACACAGTAACATAACCATATAAACTACTTTGTAATTTTCATCCAAACCTTTCAAATATAAATTTATTTCCTAATTATATATATATGACTAGCATATAAATTTATTTCCTCATTTTATATATAAGAGACAAGCATAAACGTTGTCTAGTTTTCACCTACGTTGAACTTAAGACTAACAAAATTAAATTTATTTCCTAATTTTATATATATATATGAACCAGTATAAGCGTTGTCCCAATGTTACTTGGGAGTGAGAGCGAGAGCGGAGAGCAGAGCGAAACGGGAGCGGAGAGCAGAGCGGAAACGGGAAGCGGGAGCGACCATTTTCAAAAGCTCCCCGGTTTGGAAGCGAATCCCGGAGCGATTTTTAAAAATATATATATTTTTTATATTTTTTTAATTTTGATACATATATGTCAACAAAAACATGTAGAATGATGAATTAGATATAAAAAACATAAAAACATAGATTGAACATATAACAACAATCATCTAGAAGTTATAATCTTCATCAACACTTCCGCAAGTTAGTAACATAGTAACATACAACTATGAGTTTCAAATTCAATATATACGTTTATCATATTGATCACCAAAGTTGTACTTGTAAGCTAAGTGTACCCATTACAACAAATAATATCTAACCTGAAATGAAATGTTATAAAATGAAATGAAATGAAACAACTTTCAACTTTCATGAAGCATCATATCCATAATTCATTACTAATGAGTTATAATTGCCAATTTCAAACTTAAATTGTCATATATTGTTTAAAAAAATATCATAATAAATATGAAAAGAGTCCATAGTTATAAAAGCTACTAGAAACTAGAAAAGAGAAGTAAATCTATTATCTATATCTTATGCTTGGGCCTCTTGCCACCACGAGAAATGTCTAATTTTTTAGTCTTGTTGCAAAATCATGATCTTTGTCATTAATATCACCCTCCAAGCATTAATATCCAAAGGTATCTTTGTCATTACCTTTGTATCTGTATAGGGATCTTTGTCATTAATATCACCCTCTAAGCATTAACATAAGATAGAAAAAACATAGCATGTCAAGTCAAGATTTTGTTTGAGTGATGCGTACATTTTTAGGAGGGTCATGATAGAGGAGTTCGACAACCAATGTCACTAACATCAAGATACATAGAGGAATTGATGCTCTTGATTAAATATGAGTTCCATACCCTAATACATGACAAAATTCAATGGAAACATTGCAATCCCCCAATCCTGAAATCTTGAAAAAATGATAACTCTGCTAGATTTTGAATGAAATCTAAAATTCTACTTTCTCCGTATGAAATCCAATGAGGACGAAACCACTTTCAAACATCCTGAGTCATTTCATGGTAATGTTAAAAATTTAAGTAAAAGAATGAAAATGAAAATTAAGGAGAATGTCGTTTTCACTTTAACATTACCATGAATAGCATATCAATACTAGGCCCTATACTTGATCATTACGCTGCCCCACTCAAAAACTATTTGTTTCTTTCAAAAAAATTGCATTTCGAACATTACTACAAAAAAAAAAGGCGAAAAGCTCCCGAAAAAACAGGGAGCAATTTTTTTTAGAGAGCGCGCTCCGGACCCGCTCCCGGGTCACTTTAACCCAAAACACGAATTGGGAGCGGGAGCGAAAGAGACGTTCCCGCAACATAGCGTTGTCCAGTTTTCAACCACGTTGAACTTAAGAGTAACAAAATTTAATGAACGTATTTGACATTTTATTTAATTATTATTTATTTTAAATTTCCTTTTGTTTTCAAAGTCCAAGTTCTGGGGTTCCTCCTGCGGAAACTCTGGAGACCATGGTAGGCCGGACGACCTGGCTTCTCACGGCCTTACTCAGGATTCGACTAGAGTAACATGCAGCTTCTTTTCATTTCCGAGGTTGATTGTTGATTTTCCTTTCTATTTTTGTTGTTTATTTGATTCTTTGCAGGTTCGGGCAACTTGGGCACATGACTAGGGTTCTAGCACCGAGGAGAGGGAAGAGGGTGTTCTGGTGGATCCTTATCTAGGTCTGAGCTCATGGACGCAGTACTGAGAACCGACAAACAAGTTTAATGGGCGACCTTGGTGTTTTGTAAAAGGGTGAAGGGTAGACAAGGTGATACATTGACCTTTGGTACATTCATAATATTTCTTCTCCCACGATTTTCTATTTTGTAAATGACGGAGGTGAACTCGGATTTTGTTTGGAAAGGTACCGACAAGGTCATTTTGATAATTTACAAAGGTTTATATTTTTTTAGATTGAATTGATAACTAGAGAAAGTATAAATACTATATATTTTTATATATTTTATTGGAATCTAATAACATTATAAATTTTATGGGTTTAAAATGTGTTTTTAATGTAAATCCACAATTCAATAGACCATACTAACATTTTACTGTTTATTATATATATGTTTTATTCTAGATGTCATGTAGTGTTGTTGGTTAAATATAAAGTTGTATAAGATAGCATATATTAGGGTTTTTTGAGTGTGGTTCACATTGTTTATGTATATAATTATTTTTCTCTTTTAGGTTTATATTTTTTTTTCATTTTTATTGATAAACTCTAGTTAATGTGTGTATTTAATCAATTAGGGTTTTTACTTGAGTTGATATTGGCATTGTTTGATTTTTTTTTGCCAAATCTTGATTTTTATTGTTTAAAATCTGTTTTTGATTGCATATATGCATTTGACACCCTAAAAAACTGGAGGCACTAGTATTGTGGAGAGTTTATAACTCAAACTCATGATTCCAACAAATACTTATCAGATTCAAACTGTGATTTTAACAAATCCTTCTAAGATTATTGAGCAAATTAGACTAGAAAATGCACAGCAAAAATCTTCCAAAATGTATAACAAATAGACTATGTTGTTGATATTAACTAGTTTAAGATTTTAATAAACTAGATAAAAAAAAACAGATAGGAAAAACAATTCCATTAATTTCGAAGTAAAACCATAATTCTTTTGGCAAATTATCATGCATGAGGTATCAATTTCAAAATAAAACCATGATTGTTTTCGCACATTATCATGGATGAGGTATCAATTTCAAAGTACAACCATAATTCTTTTGGCAAATTATCATGCATGAGGTATCTGCTATTGTTGGTATATATTTCTTGAAGCAAAATCTTAATAGAAAATGCGATAATGATATTCCACTTGATTGAAGGTAGGGCATGCCTTGTTTCATCATAAATATTATGTTACAAGTGTGTATTTTTTATTTTTTATTTTGTTATTAAGATATTTATTAGTTATTAATTGTATATTTTAATTGGAATTTGGTGATAATTTGATAAGTTTATAAATTTATTCGTTTAAAATATTTTCTTATTGTTCTGTTGGTTTTAGGGTTGGTTTTGACACAATCAATTATATTCCAATTCTTATTTTTTAGCAAATTCTTCAAAAAAATTCAGAAAAAAAATACATCTAATGATTCATCTACACTAACGTTAATAAAATGTTTCTACATCTTATATCATACATATTTTTTATTTCCAAAAGATTTTTACAATTTTTAACAATTCACCCAAAAATATATATTTATATATTAAAAAAGACAAATACACTAATCATTCAATACATAATTATAACAAATCTTTGTTTATATATGTTTGATTATACATAATTATTTATTCTAGATTTTTGTTTCAATTTTAAGTTGTATAAAGTATACATTAGGTTTCCAATGGAATTATTATGATTTAAATTATTATGGTGTAGAATCATTTTTCTCTTTTTGAACATTTTTTTTATTTTTATTTTTTTTTTTTTTAACAAATTATTACTATTATTTCTTTCCTCTTTAAAATTTCTAAGTAAATATTTAAATTTTGATTCTAATTTTTTTTATTAATTTATAAACAAATTAAATAAAAAATATCTTGCAGAAATCAATGAAAGAAATTTCTAAAGTTAATGATTCTTTTGTAAAATTGAGGCTTCTGTGATCCACCATAGTTATAAGAAGAATTTCGGGGTAAATCACATATGGAAAGACCTTTTTCAAAAATCTTTCCATATGTGATTTACGCTGAAATTCTTCTTATAATTAATGATTTCTTTTTGGCAAATTATTATACATGAAATATATCCCATTGTTAGTATATATTTCTTAGAAGCAAATTCTTCATCCAGTATGTGATAATGATATTCCGCCCAATTGAAGGTAGGGCATTCCTGTTTCATGAGGTATATGCTATTGTTGGCATATATTTCTCAGATGCAAAATCTTGATTGAAGATGTGATGATGATTTTCCACCCGATTGAAAAGTAGGCGTTTAATCATAAATATTTTGTTATCGGTACGTATGTGTTTTATTTAAGATAGGTTTTTTTTTTTTGTTTTCGGTAAGTATGTGCTTTTTTTAAGATAGGTTTTTTTATTTTGTTTCAGTAATATTTTTATTTTAGTAGTTATTTATGTATTTATGTTTTAATTTATTTTTAGGTTTATGTTATAATTAACTTAGATTTATTAGGATCAATTTTTTTGAAATACAAACATATTTTAGAGTGAAAAGAGATTTGATTAGAAATGGATCAATTTTCTTAAAATACAAACATTTTTTAGAGTGAAAAGAGATTTGATATGATAGATCTAGTTGAGGTTGAAATATTTTAATATATATGTAGTTGACACTAAAATATTTTATTTATAATTC
>APFE030409065.1:0-76523 GCA_000404065.3 Pinus taeda | reverse complement strand
ATCATCAATAATTAGGCCAATAAGTGTGTCTATTTTGGAATATAGCTTCTAGAATTTTATTTTAATTAATTATCAATAATTATGCACATAAGTGTGGCTATTTTCGAATATAGCTTCCATAATTTTAATTCAATTGTCAATAACTACCATGATAGATGTGGCTTCCAAAATTTTATTTAAGTTGTGAATAATTATTAGGTGGATGGTAGGGATTGGCTCTCCATGGAATATTTTAAAATATATTTAGAAGTATTCACAAATCAAAGGTTGAGATTTGTCTCCAAAGTAGCTATGACCTTTTTTTCCTTTAACTAAATCAATTAATTAAAAAGCTGTCATATGAACAAACACCATATGAAATGAGTTACAGTAGTTTTTTGGACATGTTGTATTGATAAGCCATGCTATTGTAACCAATTCTAATTACACATTAAAAATCTCCATGATAAAGTGAGATTGAAGCTTCTTAGTTGAGAATCTTGTTACATATCTTTTATAAATTTATATATGTTTAACTTAATTATATTTCTTCTATAATAATAATAATAATAATAATTAAATTTATTTATTTTTATAATTTTTTAATTTAGTAATGCCCAAAGTATTATGAAGTTAGTGTTTTGAGTTTATCATGAATTGATGCATATAAACAATTTATATGGTTGCCCTAGTAATATTTAATGTGATATATATGTTTATTTTGGAATAGAGCTTCCAAAATTTTAATTTAATTATCAATACTTATTAGGAGGATGGTAGAGATTTAATCAAAATATTTTAGAATATTCTTAATTAAAAAATATCATATGAACAAATGTCTAATGAAATGAGTTATGATATTTTGGGCATGTGGTATTGATAAGCCATGGAAATGACACATGATATTGGATGGTTAAAATATTGTTACATGTTTATTTAAATGTATATATGTTTAACTACATATTAATTATTTTTATAGTTAATAATAATAATAATAACAATAATAAAATTACAATTTAGTTAATTTCTATATGTTTCTAAAATTTCAACAATGTGAGATGTATTATGAAGTATTTTGATGCATATCATGGATTGATGCCTGTAATAATAATAATAAGACATCAATGACATGTACTGTTCTCTCCCACCCCTTTGCCTAACTCGCTCCGAATGAGAGGTGTTACTTTCATTTAACCCAACTTCCAAGGTCTCGTTATTGAAATGGGGCTAAAAATTTCCTCAAATTTCAATTTCCTTGAAACTATAGACTAATGCCACCATCACATTGACTCATCGAAATCTTTCCATTGACATAAAATTTATCTTAATCTGACCTACAGATCTAAAGTTATGACTGTTTAGAGTTTGGCTTTAGTAGACCCTTACCACATCAACAAGGCATTGCCATGTGGTACCCACATGGCAACCTTCCACCTCACTCAGGCGGTCCCCATGATCACACCTGCCATGTGTTTTATGCCATGCTTATGTGGTACCTACCACTTCATCACTCCACATGGCCCCACTGAATCGACCCTTAACCTGTTTTGCGGCCAAGTTACATTGTAAGGGTTTTGGCATTTTTGGGCCCCCGACGTATACAATTGTCAACCTTTTGTCAAAATTATGCAACTACGATAAAATTCCAATTTAGACAAATCATTTTATGGAAATGATGATGACATCATATTCTTCTTTATGAGAGGACCAAAATTGACCTAAAGATCACCTCATTTGGATAAGTGGAAGTTAAGTTATGAATTATTTTATTCATACATATATTCTGGATCAAGTCAACCCTATGCACATGTACCAATGGACAGGTCAAGTGGACCCTCATAGAATCATATAAATATAAGAGACCTAAAGCTCATTTGGACACACATCAAGCTCTCTTCTCCTCTTCTATTTGATCTTGGCTCACATAGGTCTGATGGAGGAAGCTCTCTCAAGGGTCCGAAACTTCAGGATGAAGCTCACATTGAACTAGGGTTTTTTGATTCAAAGTCATTGGCACATAACTGAGAATTTAGGTCATTGTACACTGCTACACAGTGGTAAGGAGAATAAATTTGGGTCCTTGGACGTTGACATAGAGTCTTCATGAGAGCAACCAAGAATCTGGGTCAGTTTAGTCCCCGGTTGCTCGCATAGAATGGTATGGGAGCGACCGAGCTACCATAGTCGCTATCATGCAGTTCACATAGAGAGACCATGTCTGTCATATTCACTCGCTTAGCTCCTCCTTCTGGCGACCAGGACTCCTAGATGATATTTCAATATTATGAATATTTCGCTTAGTGACAAAAGTGTTTGGCAACCAGCTACAAGCAATGACAATACATTACAATTATCTGAATCAGAGTTTTGATGTTTAGATGCGTTTCATGGATATTCTAGTTGTAGTGAAGATATGGATCATTGTACTCTCTTTTTCTGAATCATTTGATGACAATATATTCGAAGAAGATTTGCAAGGGTTTTCCCCATTGTGGGTTTTGCCTTTGTCTCCGACCAATCCTAGTGTCTCTATGCGTGCATGCTTTTCTTCTATTGTTCCTTTATGTTCTGTTGCATTAATGGTGATCTTATTTCTCTTTCTATATAGTTGCATATGCTGATGAATAATAATGAAAAATTGAATAATGTTATGATGCTATGGGGTGAAATTTATGCGTTAACGAATAAATGCGATTATCAAAGAAAAGAACAATATATCCATATGAAAAATTAACATGGTGTTTGAGATGGGCTGAAGAAAATCCATGGAGATCACCCCCATGGAGATACTTTGGATGGAAGCAAGAAGAGGATGGTTGAGACCTAGAAGAATTCTAGGGTATGAAAGAAACCTTAGGTAGTTAGTACATAAGGATTTGATGGTTAGGGTTTGAGAGAAACCCTAGTTTATGGCAAAGACTTGAGATTTGAGGTATGAAACTCTAACATGGTCTATGTGAATATGATCAAGCACTTGGGACAAATTTGATGAAGCCCTAGATGACTAGTTATTGATAAAGTTGATTGAAAGCAACATCTTATGTGGACTATGGATAATGATGACTCTTGGAGGCTAGTTCAAGAGGGAGAGGATCACCACTCATTGAAGATAAGTACTCCTTGACTTATGATGTTTTCCTTGTGTCTTTACTCTTGTTTAGACTTATAGATTTGATTATTATGACTATTATTGTGATCATTTCTTATACTTCCTACATGTATATTTGAGTATATGGATGTATCTAACCTCGATGAGATGTGATAAGGAATCCCTCTTGAGGATCATTTGAGATGTAGGAAAGAAAAGCTAGATATGAAAAGCGGTAAAGAGGCACTTGATGAAAAGGTGACAAGCACTACAAGCTGCCTATGAGAAGGTACAAGGTATGAAAGGTATATTGTTTCAATGTTATGTTTCAGCTATAACATTGGATGACTAGGTAAGCCTTATGGTATGTTGAGAATGTCTCCTTTGCAAATGGCTCATGCTTGCATATGAAAGAGATTTGGACTTATGTTTCTTATAATGAAATGATGCACCTGGTATTGAATATTTTGATCATATTGATCTTCTTGATTCTATGCTGTTAATTATTACTAGACATAGTGGCATAACTTGATGTTTGGCTAACATCTATTGTTCTTGGAGATCCTGATTTTATGAAGAAGGGTAGTACCTTAAATATAGTAACTGATAGACTTGACATGCATAAGACATGATGGATTTCTTTTAAAAGGCTACCTCATTGATAATGATAATGCCTATGATAAGTATGATGAAAGTATGTTGAAAATCTTGTTGTTTTGGTAAACTTTTTATTGAATTTCCTGACTTGGTCCTATGATAACCTTGATGATAGACCTATGAGATTGATACTCTAGATCTCTTATTAACCGTGGTCATGTTTTGATAATAATTATGGCATATGGTAAAACTGAATGCCCTAACTTGATGGATTGACTTGATAGAAGCAGTATTGTGTTCATGATCTTTGAAGTATGTTGTCACACTTGTCCGCTATCCCTATCATGTGAATCTAACCTTTGATGAAAGTTTGATGTCACGATATGATGTAGTAGCTGATGTGAGCATGTTATGACCATGATGGGTATATGTTTGATTCTATGATCTAACAGATTCGTTGTTGCATGACTCTAGTAAAGGCAGGTTCATGACATGAAAGGAGACGAATGAAATAGATTCTCAGTCAGAGGGAGAATCTCTTCTCAAGATTTTTACTCTTATTACTATTTGCATTATATACTATTGGAATATGATTTATGTGCATCTAACATGAATGATCTGCAACTACATCTCAGATCTGAAGCCTGTACATAAATTAGGGTTTCTTCTCCAGACACAGGCATAGAACTGGGAATACTCGTCCCTAGACACACACATGCTAAGGCCCAGGTAGTGTGCAGATAACTAAAGACGCACCCATGCTAACTTGATGAGAGCAACCAGAGGTTTTACTACTGTTGACCATCATCTGAAGATTTTTGAAGCTACCTAAACTCTGAATAAAGATGTTCACTTGGAGGATGTCAGTTCCACATATAAGTAGAATATATTCGAAAGATCTGAAAAAAGGGAAGTTTGAATATTTGCAGGTGACCATGACATACATATAGATATGTCATTATGTTTGAAGTTTGTGCTACCAGAGTTTGACATGATTTGGCTTATTGATATATATGAGTTGTATGATGTATGATGATGACCTATTCTCCGACTCACTCAGACTATAGATTTTACTATGATAGCAAATTTGGATATTGACATGATGTCTAATGTTTTGACTTCACAACTGATGATTTTCCTTGATGACAATGATATATGAGCATGGTAACTTCCTATGACTTGTATTATGGGAATGAATTGATTGATATCGTGTGGGTGATGACTACATATTGGCATGGTAATAGATGATGTCATGATTTGATGGAAACCCTACCTATCATTTGGTTCAAAGAATTGACTTTAAGATATTGATGAATTTTGATATTAGTATTGATCTCATTTCTAAACTTTGCTAAAATGATTTAGTTGATTTGATTGCAAAATAAGGATTTATGAAAGGCAAATGGTTTGGTAAACTATTATGGCTGCAGTGAGAATTGCATGAAGTAGTCTCCCTCAATCTAGATATGTCTGCATTGACAATTATTTGATGAAGGCAAGATAATGTGTTGATCCAAGCCTTTACCTTAGAAGTGTTCCAAGGTATGACTTTGATCTTGATTTTGGTTTTTATATACTGACAATATACTATTGTCAGGTAAAGAGCCTCTGATGATATAAGTAAGAGGGAGATGTCTTCTGAAGTCCGATGAATCAATTTCTAAAGTTGGGAAAAGATAATATATTGTGAAGTTATTGAAGAAGCATTGAAAATTGGAAATGAAAATCCTTGGAAAATCCAATTTGAAGTTAAATATGTTGTTGAAATTGACATGGAACCCGACAATTAATTGAAGAATTGATGTTCCGTTTTGAACATCCATCTATATATATATATATGATGTGCATAGAACCTGAATAAGTTCATGATTGAGTCACTTCATACACATTGCCACCAAGAATCCTTTGAGATGTTTGCATGATATGATCTATTCTTGGTTTGAGATATTCTTATGATATATGATTGTATGGATATGTGGATGTTGATTATTGATGAGAACATATGAGTGCTTCCTTAGTATGAGATTTTCCTTGATGAGAGGTCTGTGGCACAACCAAGGATGAGTATGATGTTTCTAGTGTGACTAGCCATGATGAGGATGAATAAGCTCCTTAGAATGCTGTATGAGCATGATCTATATATGACATGGATAGATTGCGATAATAAAGAGTGAGATATGATTGGCAAAGAATCCCATATATATAATTGGTACTACGATACTCTCATATATTGAGACAATGCAATTGTGCAAGACAAGCTTAGGCTTGTGGTTGGCACCTCCTTGAGAGGGAGGATGATTATGGTATCCTTTTGTGATTTATATGATTATTTATGCTCTAACTTGATACTTGATTTGATGTCCTGTATAAACGTGTGACAAATTCTACTGATATATGATGATTACTTGATACAAGTACGATGACATGAGTATGATGAGAGCGGCATTGATTGAGGACACTGAGCCATACTCTTCCCCCCTATTTGAGCTCCCAAGTTGAGGAATTAAGATAGAGGGCTCCTGGGGTTGAGGGAACTATGGAAAATAGGGTATCACCCCTATCTATTACCCATAGGGTTGGAGTAATAGATCACCCTATCTTGGTCTTTGCAATGTATACCCCAGCTGGCATCATACCCACAAGCCGGGCTTATTGGGAGTACCACTCCTCATCTGGCCAACGAGTTGAGAGTGTACTTGGGGGTGTACAACCCAAGACGATTATGATGAAAGTGTTTTATCAATTTACTATTTAAGGTCATTAATGGGAAGATCAATAGGCACTAGGATGGGTTGAGTAGTAGCTCCCCTATATAGCATATTGCTTGATATGGGGTCGTATTATTAGCTCCCCCATGAGGTTCCAGGTTGAGTAGTAGCTCCCCTATATCATCTATTGCTCAATATGGGGTCATAGTAGTAGCTCCCCCATGAGGTTCCAGGTAGCTCCTCGACATAGTTCGAGGTTGAGATGTGCTCCCTGATGATATTCTCTTCGATGATGATGCGGGTCATAGATATGACTCCCCACCGATATTTCCAAGAAGTAGCCCGGGGTATTTCTGGGTAGTAGCCCAATGGTATTTCTGGGTAGTAGCCCGATGCCATTTCTAGGTAGTAACCTAATGGCATATTTCTGGGTAGTAGCCTGATGGTGATTCTAGGTAGTAGCCTAAAGATATATTTTTGGGTAGTATCCCGTTGACATATTTACGAGTAGTAGCACATCGATTGATATTCCGGGTAGTAGCTCACTGACAGATATTTCGGGTAGTAGCCCACTGATAGATATTCTGTGTTGTAGCCTAATGAATAAAGGGTGGTAGCTTAAGCTCCCCTCCGGTAGAAAATTTTCTTCTTCTAGATTCGAGAATATTCAACATATGAGCAGGACCAATCGACAGATAATAAAGAATAAGAAAGAGATGTACATTAATGATCCGAGATGATGAGATACTTGAGATCAAATGTATGTCATGTTGATTGATGATCAAATATTGGCAGGTGGAATTCTCCCTAGTTGAGAGGGAGTGTTAAAATTATGCAACTATGATTAGATTCCACTTTGGACTACTCATTTGATGGAGATGAAGATGGCATCATATTCCTCTTTCCAAGAGGACAAAAATCAACCTAAATATCACCTCATTTGGACAAGCGGAAGTTGAGTTATGAATTATTTTATTCATGCATATATTTTGGATTAGGTCGGCTCTATGCACATGTACCAATGGATAGGTCAAGTGGATCCTCATGGAAGCCTATAAATATAAGAGACTTCAAGCTCATTTGGACACACATCAAGCTCTCTTCTCCTCTTCTATTTGGTCTTGGCTCATAGAGGTCTGACAGAGGATGCTCTCTCCAGGGTTTGAAACTTTAGGATGAAGCTCACAATGAACTAGGGTTCTCTGATTCAAAGTCACTGGCACAAAACTGAGCATTTGGGTCACTGGATGTTGGCACATAGTGGTCATGAAAGTGAATTTTGGTCCTTGGATGCTGGAACAGAGTCTTCATGAGAGTGATCGAGATTCTGGGTCAGTTTGGTCCCCAGTCGCTCACAATGAATGGTATGGGAGTGGTCGAGATGCCATAGTCGCTATCATGCAATTCACAGAGAGTGACCATGTTTGTCATAGTCACTCACTCAGCTCCTCCTCCCTATTATCAGGACTCCTAGATGATATTTCAGTATTTCAAAGATTTTGCTCAATGACAAAAGTGTTCGGCAACAAGCTACAGACAATGACAATACATTACAATTATCTAAATCAGGGTTTTGATGTTTAGATGCATTCAATGGATATTCTAGTTATTGTGATGATATGGATCATTGTACTCTTTTTTGCTGAATCATTTGATGAAAATCTATTAAAAGAAGATTTGCAAGGGTTTTCCCCATAGTGGGTTTTTCCCCGGTCTTCGACCAATCCTGGTGTTTCCATGTGTGCATGCTTTTCTTCTATTGTTCCTTTATGTTCCACTGCATTGATGGTTATGTTATTTTTCTTTCTATATGGTTTCATATGCTAATGAATAATAATGAAAAATTAAATAATGTTATGATGCTATGGGTTGAACTTAATGTGTTAATGAAGAAATGAAATTATTAAAGCAAAGAACAATATAGCCCTATTAAAAGTTAACACCTTTGAGGTCCAAGACCTCAAGGTATCGAGGTTCGAGGCCCCATGAAGTAACATATTTCCATCAATTGATGACACGACTTCATGTTCCTCGGTCTTCGTTAACTGAAGCTCGCCTCAACGACATGCAACTTTCTCACCTCCAAAGTCCAAGACCCTGATATAGCGCTATCTCATCCATGATGATTTTTTCATTAAGTTCTAGAAAAAAATTCGCGTCCCAACTCTTGTTAATCTCAACCTTTCTCGAGTCACACACACTATGAATCCTTCTGAGGTCCTGAGATATGTATATTTCTTCTCATTGATGGAAATTACTTCATCTTTCATCCTCTGTTGGAACATTCACTTCTAAGAGAGGGGTGAATAATTATTGGACACCTTTTAACAATTTTAATCATATCATGTAAACATTAAACAATTAACAACAAAATTCAATAATGCACAACATCAAAGATAATACATAAGATATTTTTAGGTGGAAACACTTTTGGGAGAAAAACCACTGGATTTTTTTAATATAAGTCTTAAATATTACATCAATAAAAAGCTCTAACTTCCAATATTATCTAGGAACAATTAGAAGGAGTCTCCAACCCCCTAATTTATTATCGATGGAAAATTAAAAGGAGGTGCCAACAAGCTAGTTTACTGAATCCAACTAGAATGAGGCTACAACCCCCTGGTTTTATCAACTCCAACTGAAAGGATTCTCAACCACCATGATTTACCAAGTCCAACTAGAAGGAGGCTTCAAATCCATGGTTTCATTAGCTCCAATTGAAAGGATGCTCTAGTACCCTGGTTTTATCAACTCTAACTGAAAGCATGCTCCAAAACCCTGCAGGATCCAACTTTTCCTAGCACCACTTGGCCACCCTGAAGTGTTCTCAGCCTAAAGGAGACTTCACTCTCTACCTTGCACCACCCTTCCACCCTGGTTAGAAATCCACCACTTTCCTTGAAAGACCTGACCTTCAATTCATCGCAGTGGACCATGTTTCATATATTTTTATACTAGATCCATCTCTGTTCAATATCAACATACATAACATCAAATCAATCAGTTCACTCTATCAAATTGTAATACTAGTATAAAGTCATCTACAATAATTCCAACTCTCTTTTATCACTTAGCTCAACAACTCAGCATTATACAAACCATGTCTTGACAACTCTGCTATACAAACTCACTACCAATATTTTCCAACAACAATATCTCCAAGACAATACAATACTCATGACAATAATAACTAAGGTAGTGTTCTCATATCTCAGCCTTAGTTACATTTATACAACAATAGAAGGCTTTAGTACAAATGCATGGCAATTCTACAATCTAAACCTTTTGGAATGCTTCAAAATAAATAGTCATTAACTTTGCTACAAAATGATCACTATCAAAACACTTCATTTCTATCCCTTCTTATATATAGTTTTCTCCTTATATTATGAGGATTTTGATCAAGTTTTCGAATTCTCTTGTATTGGAACTTATCAATTCATATCACATAATAGAATCGAGAGGAAAATTCATACCTCAAATGTGGCTTCTGTCCAATGCACTGTTTCCTTACAACAAAGGCTACTCAAGATAACAATGAGAGATACAACAAACCCTTGGTCACAAATTCTTCAATGAAACTTACTGTAAATGAGCTCAATAATAGCAACTCCGTTTAGATCAATCTCTACACAAAACTTGATGAATTATAAAGTATGGTCTATATGATCTTCAATCTTGGCTATATGATCAAGCCTTAAATTGGGGCTTATTCTTCCTTACAAATGTGCCCTATATCAAGCCTTTATCTGCCCAAGAAAAATTTCAATTGTAGTCCAATAATTTGCTGCCTGGAAACTAATTTCTTGTGCTCAATCAACTCCTCAAACATGCCTTGACATTATGAAAGAGTATCTTCATGAGAGTGCTTAGGGAAATCCAAAATTATACTTCAAAAACGACCTTTGGACTACTACATATTAGAAAAGAATGCCTTTTGTCTCGCCTCAATATACCTTGAAATAGTCCTAAATCAAACCCATCCATACCTTATAATTAGCTTCGGATACACCTTAGAAAAGTCCCTCAAATTTGATCACAACAATGCCTTGGATTGGCCTTGAAAAGGCCAAAGTAAGCCTCAAGAGGAGGCCAAAAAACACCACAAGTAGCCTCAAGAATGGACCAAACCATTGCCTCAGAACGAACTCTAAAATAGCCTCAATGTGATATCATCATAGGGCCAAAATGATTCAAGGAAGGCCTCAAACTTTGTCTTTCTTCTTGACTAGATTATGTATATCCAACTAACCTTATAACTGATGTCAAAAAATATATTCTTTGTCCCAGAAAGATGCACTAAGAAGGATATCCAAATATGCCCAGATATCCACATAAGGCTTTATAAAAGGATAAGTCATTTAAGTACATAACCACTTTAGAAAATTTGGCCTCCTTGGGATAATCATGTTGCCTTGGCCTAAAAAAGATAAGATAATGTGAGTTAATTAATGCACTTGGAAGAGAACCGAGCCCTCAATTTATAGTGGAAAGAGGAGGCATAAAAGGGGGTCAAAATTCCTTAATACATGGAGCCAACCTTACCTAAAAATAAATAATTTCAAATTTCAAATTCACATTCTAACTTCACTGACTTGATCAACATTTTGGATTATTTTCAAAAAATAGTATTCCTCTTAAGGAGCTAACCTGATCCACCTTTGGAAGCCAATTTGGGATAGAATATTTCTCATTTGGAGAGTTGATTGGAAAATCTAAGACCCACAAAATTTAATAAAATTATTCTTTAATATAAATGCCAATATTTGACAATTCAAAGGGATGCCTTTAGAATTTCATATGGGGAATATTGACCACATTATGGGGCTCCAACTTTGATAGGGTATATATCCTCAACCGTGAGGATTTGTGTGGCATGCCACCTATGATTAGAAATGACATGAAAACGTCTATCATTCTATGATGGTATTTCTTTCAATTTAATAGATCTTCGCATTGAAATTCCTCATCGAATGAAGGGTATCGTGACCACACTGCAGGGGCTTGCTTTCTTCACTTCCTTCTAGGGCTTCCTGTCCATTGGAGCTTCCAACTAATTAACTCTACAAACATATATTAAGAGCATTCAAATATTGATGTTTGTATTAATGAAAATACCATTGAATAATCTCCCCTTTTGTCCTTGATGGCAACACATATACTCCCCTTGTGATTGCTGCTCCCCTTGTCTCCATGATTCTCATCTTCTTCTCTTGATTTCTCTCTCCTTTTGATATCAATGGAAAAGAGTAACTCCCCCTGATGAAATATAGGTCTCCTACAATTTTCCTTTCTCCCCATGGTTGTTTCCTTCCCTCTATCAGGATGTTCCTTTCACAGCTTGCCACCAACCAAATCCACATGTAATGACAATGAGTCTTTGTACAATACTTCCTGATCTTAGCCTTGAAGTGCCAAAAAACCATCCATGACCTTCTTTTCAAATATGATGCTCATAATGTTGATTAATATTCCTATGAAGAATTCTTAAAATATTGTATCAACCACTGCGAGTCTGCCTTTCCAAATCAAACTACCGAAAGATAAATATTCAAATTCCCAATCACTACTACTTAGACTCCCCCTCTTCAACATTGATATTATTGGGAGTCTCCAAGCAATATTGTTTAGAATGACATATGAGATTGCTTTGCTTTAGGATAATTTTGAACCTTGACATATTCCTTTGTTCCTGTAGATTCATCATGGTTTTATGACTTTAAAAATACTGAGAGCATGACCTATGGAATTTCTTCATTCTCTTGTTATTCTTGTTTTTGATTTCTTCTCCAAACCTTCTTGTACATGATATTAAAGTTCTCCTTCATGGAAGATTCCATCATGTATCTGAAATCATGAGCTATATGTCCATATTTATGGAATTTGAAGCATTATACATGATACTTGAATGATGGAGAAACTGACATATACTTTCTGCTGATGGGGATATTTGGACATCTGTATTGTGTTCCTACAAAATTTCTCCTAGGGTTTTGATGATGACCTTAACAATCATCCCTGTCATGAACTTTGTAATCCCTAGATTTATGCCCAAAGTTAGTACATGAAAAAAAGTAACCATTAAACATACTAGGATACCTAGATGAAATGACTTGCCTTGATGTTTTTGATCTTTTGAAGACATTATTCCTTGGAGGTGGATCAATCCTTTGTTGTAATTCCTTTTCCTTGATGACTTCAATATAAATTCTTGGAACATCAACACCTTCAATTTGATTTTGTATTTCACTTTGATTTTTCCTTTGAAGGATTTTGACTCCAATATTCTCTTCAACCTTACTTTGAGGGAGATTAGAACTTGTTCCTTCATTACATGGAGCTTCACCTGCTTATTTTTCCTTCATCTTTAAGTGATCAATTTCTTGATCTTTTTCATTAATGACATGATTCTTCTTTTCAACATCCTCATTTGCAAAACATTAGAGAAATTTTAAGGTCGAAAATGGGCTTCCTAAGGAATATTATAAAATAATAGTGGAAATATTAAAATAAGATTAGATTACCTCATAAATTTTTGGAGGGAAAAAAGAAAAAAACTACTTTTTCAACTCGTATTTTCAACTTATCTCCCTATGATTTTACTCAAATTTCACGTGGGAGAACTCGTTGGATGCGGAATTTAGTTTTTCATCCAAGGAGTACTCATGTTGCATACTTTTGATGGACTCTACTACATGAAAAACTTTAAATACATGAAAATATGTGATTGCAATAATGTTTTTTCATGTATTTCACATTTTTCATCTAATAGGATCCATCGAAAGTATGCAACATGGGTACTCCTTCGATGCAAAATTAAATTCCAAATCCAACAAGTGCTCCCACTTGAAATTCGAGTAAAATCATATGGAGATAAGTTGAAAAAGTAGTTTTTAGATTTTATTAATATTTTTACCTCTTTACTCCAACAATGGTGAATTATGCCCCATGGTTGACATCATGATATGGAATCCTATTGGTTCTTATAAAGTTTATTTTTTTTGTACATTTTTTTTTGAGACCCATTTTTTACCTCAAAATTTCTCTAATGTAGGTTCCTATTTCTTGAGTAACTTCTCCTTGTACTTGAAAACAATTTCCTTTAGCTGACTCGTTAGGATTTTGTGTCTCTTTTCTAACTCCTCAACTTGAAGTCTTAGGAGGGAAACTTATTTTGTTTCTTTGACAAGATCATGCATCTATTACTTATGCCATTCATTTTCCTTTTTGAGTCTGTTTGTTTCTACTAGAGTTGCATCGAGTTCCTTTTGCTTTTGAATAACTTCAACTTCAAGTATTTGATTTTGATCTGTGTTTTGTTAAGATCACTAAATGCATTGGTAATTTATCTCTCTGTGTCCACTTCAACTTCTTCTTTTTCATCTTCACTAGGATATTTTATCTAAGTATCATCATCATCTTCATCTTGTACTACATGCTTTTTTATGTATATATTTTGAAGCTTCCAAAGAGGTTTGTCTAATCAACATTGGCTTATATTGGATTTCACAAAATCTGGTAAAGCACCTAGAATGGCATTCATTGATTTTGTATTCTATCTCCTTGACTCATCGATAGATGTGTTTCTAGAAATAAATGAATACCTTACATCATATCGAAGATCTCCCAAATAGGCTTCCATTATACCTTTCCAAAATTCATAACGTGTTTCATCGAACAGAGGAACTGGACCAACCTGTTTCTCTTTATTAGTTATAATAGGCCCCAAAACTGGTGCAGTATCAAAGACTTCCTTTAACCATTTGGATGCATGCTTCCTTGACTTTCTCATATTTGATCTCTTAAGATCTACCTTCCAACTGTTAAGATGCAACTGAAGGAACCCACTTTGATACCAATTGTTGGAATATTTACAAGTACTGGGGGGGGGGAGTGAATCAATATTGAGGAATTTTTAGTAATTTTAATTATACCATGTAAACATTAAAAAATTAACAACACCATTCAACAATGCACAACATCAAAGAAAACACGCAAGAAAAGTTTAGGTCGAAATCCTTTCAGGAGAAAAACCTCTAATTGCTTTTGTTATCACTCAACTTTTCAGATTGAAGTCAATTCAATAATTTTATCTCTTCCGTGCTAATTATCACATATATTAAACCTTCCCATTGATATGATCAGATGGTCACTTGATTTCAATCAACGACTATCATGTTCCATCGGTTCTAGAGATGCGTTCTACTTAATTACAGTTTTTCATTCAATGATTTATTAAATTGCCTTAATTATATGATTGGATGACCATCGAGAGTAGATTGACGTATGTCATATTATATTGGGACCAGAGATGTAACCCACTTAATCGTTCCTTTTCCACTTGTTGACATACACTCACCTAATCTTCCTTCATCTAACAACTCTCATCCATCATCGAGTCATAAGACGTGTATTTTAAACATATTTGCACACTCGATGAAATCCAATGCTCACTATAATCCAGATCCATGACCAATATATCACGTTGGGTTAGCAATTGCAAGTAGGTTATGCAAGGAATTATACCTAATGGATGGGATAAGGTACATGTCCCGTGACAACATTAACCACGATTGGAAATGTTTTAATTAAAGAAATATGTGTTATTAATGTTACATTTAATAAAACCTCTCCCTCCTCCTTCCATAAGTTTTAATTTATATTCTTCCTGTTAGAACCCCATTTCCCATTGCAAGTAGTCCAATCTGGTCTTGAAGCTTGCATCTTCCATAATGTGGATAACCAAGATTTCGATTCAACCAAGTTGTTTTGTAAAAACTGGGTAAATACCCAAGTCATCACCTCATCACAATTCTTCACTTCAGAGTCAATTTATAGGAAGAGTTACAAAAATTTTGCAAGAGTCATCTAAAGAAATTTATATCAATGAACCAACTGGAATTAGGGACACTTAAGTTTGAAACACTGATATTTAAACTCTAAAAAGGACCTTGAGTCTACCCTCTTACAAATTTTGAGAAGGAAAGTATTTGGTTAAGTCAAGAGTTTTGGCAACTACCTCACTTGCAACTCATTTTGACCCCGACTCTATTTTACTTCTAGCCGTATTTTTGACTCTTGTATTGGGAATGTTGCTTTTATCATAAATAATTGGATTTTATTAGAAATATCTAAAGCCACATACACCAAAATGTTAAATTTACCCACCATTATTATATACATTATGGATAATAAGTTCAACGAAGATTTCATAACTTGGGTAGAAGATGATAAAATCAAATTCCTTGAAATTTACTCAAAGCCTTGATTGAGAATGAAAAAATAGAATTACCCTTGCCTACCAACCTATTAAAAACCTTCTTTCTTATGTTGTCATCTCTTCTAGCTATGAGTTTTAGACTTGCATATGATTCTGTGATGGACGAGACCACATTCATGTGACTATCAGGCTTGTAATATAAAACCCCAAGGAAATAAATATCGGTTTCCCTAGATAATTGGCTAGAAGCACAATCTTAGACCTCAGTACAACAGGTCCTTTCAAAGTCTGTAGGCATTGCACCTACTTAGTACACCTGGTTTTATTTAACTACCCATCATATTTTTTGTCTACACAACTGATAGAAGGGGTCAAAGAAAATGATGGAAAGGAAAAAGAAGTTTACTATTGGACTGATATTTTATATCCTAATAAAAACCATAGAAGCTATGTTCAATTCATCAACTGCTTCTCTTTCTACCTACAGGTAAAATTGTTGGAAGAAACCCCAGATAGAATATCAGAGGAGGTGAGAAGGATTTTACGGACGATTGAAAATGACAATATTGATAATTCATTCCTTTTTTTGCCTATTTTGTTATTAGAATCTACAATTTTGAAAATGAACCTTAGCATCTCCTTAAGTTTATTACTCCACTAATATTTTCTTATGAAGTACTAAGGTAGAGCCTTACTGTCAATGATTTCCTTTTTGTTTCCAAGAATAAGAAGACGCTTTTTAATTTTCCTTATGTAGTTTTTTCTTTGATTGCTAGGCATAAAACAATTATTGATATGATTGAAAAATAAGTGTTCTATTTCAGTCTAGTATGCGACGCTTTTTGGAAATATAACCCTCATGGAATCATCTCTAGCTTAATGAAATAGGCTGGTCTATCTGCTTATGTTCATGATCCTAGATTAGAGATCGAACAGGTGGTTAATATTTTCCCTCTACCTAAGAATAAAAAAGATCAAACAATCATGCATGTGGCCACACAATAAACTAAATATGAATGTATAGAGACGAGGGAATAGATAAATCCATTATTCCAAGAATAATTCAACCTAAATATGTATAACCTGCCCAAAATTTGACTATGTCATGAATAAATGTCCTAAAAAGAAAGTACGACGCATTACAATTAGAAGATATATAATGAGCAATCAAAGCAAGGGGAGATGAAGACATTGAGATTGAAGTTTTTGAGAAATTAATGAAGCAATTATCTAAGTAAATTCAACAAACCTTAGAGGAATCATAGCTCAGGGAATCTAGAGAATAGACACTAGCAATCAAACAGAGCTTTATTAAAGAGAAGGTTGTGGAGACTCTATGGAAAAAATTGATGCTCCTACCACAAGAGGCATAGGCAATAGAAAACATTGTTCTCAGGGAGATAAATCCCACAATAGGCTTGATATTTATTTCTTCAACTAATGTTGAAACCAATATGTTTAATATTACTGTGATACAACTAGAGGTGGATGAACATAAAATATTATTGGGTTCAAGGGCATCTTTCTTGGCTATTAATCTTGGCAAATTATTTGATTATGATATGATAATTTGGCATAGAAAAACTAGAGAAGTTGTAGCCAAGAGGTTATTAGATTCAACTTCTACTAATAGGAAGTTGAAAGCCATGCTTGGGAGGGTCACTGAACAACTCTGCAATGCATGAGTGGGAATGAGGACCAAAGGCAATTGAATAAAATTATTGAGGAAAAAATAATAAATCATTTAGGACAACCCAAAAATCTCAATTCATTTATGATGTTAACAGAAGAAAATTATAAAGAAATAAAGAGCCTAAAGGAAATAACCAAGATTCCTAATTATGACGCAACTAGTTTTATAGCAACTTTTGAAAGGAAAGAGGAGATTGAGAATAAATTACAGGTAATGCAGAAGGGCCTTGACTCGGAAGATCACCAACATAAAAAACATGAAGAAAGAATAGAAGATCTCATAAATTAATTTGAACAAAGAAAAAATAAGCACCCTAATATAATTAAAGAGTACAAAGAGACTATAGATAAGGATCTAGAAAAAACTACAACACATGCAACAAACACAGATAGTTTAAAACTCTCTGAGCTTAAAACTTCACAAATAGAACAAAGGATTAAAGAATTGGAGTTCGATAAAGAGAAGAATGAAAATAAATGGGCATGAAAACTAGAAATAAAGATTGAGACAATTGTGGAAATACAAAATTCCTCGAAGAAGAAGCAAGGAGAGATCAAATCCCTTCAAGAAATCACAAAGATCACTTCAACAAGAAAACAAGTCTTTATTGAAGCTAAGGAATAAATATGGGGACAAATCGACCAAAATATTGCAAAAATTAGATTATATGCCATAATCCTATCAGACTGTGAGAAAGTGGTGATGAAAAATTTCAGCGTCGATGCCAAAAATTATACTCCTCAACTGGAGGGAAGGTTGAAGGATGTTGATTAAATCATTGACTTCTTCAACTCACTTGAGGATGAGAAAGGTAGAGAGATGAACTGGCCTGCTAGAGACAAATGTATCTTTTCCCTCCCCATCATAAAGGAGAAGCATAAATGCCTCTTGGAGGTGAAGGACTAGTTTCAAAGGGCCCAACTATTATCAACAAATTTAGAATTGAATGGAGTTATTTTGAAAGATTTGACATCCCTTCCTTTTGGGGAAATGAAAATTGGATAATTTTAGAAGAATATATCCAAGATAAAATAAAGGCTACTCAACAAGATCTAGGGTGTCTCTCGATTGTCAGTGAAGGGGATATCTCTGCATAGTTGGTGGTACATTCACTTTACAGGGAATCCGATATATCTATAATAATGGATAAATTAATACAAGGCCTTCCCCTCGCATGTTATCAACTTAAATATTCGTTAATTTTTGTAGTATCCAAGTATAAAAATGTGCCATGGCTACCACTAACATAGTGGGATTAGATTGCCAAAGTTAAAAGATAATTCAATTGGCGGGTCATCTTAAAGCAAGAAAAAAATACCACACAGATAGTTCCTACAATGCAGTGCTTAATCCAAGATTATGAGGAATGCGTAGAAGAAGACTTTGGCATGACCATATTGCCTAAACCAAAAATGAGAGGAGCTCAGTGTGTATTACCAGTTTCCATGTCAAAGAAGTCAGCTAAGGCGACCAAGAAAACTGCCAAAGGAAAATCTATGCAAAGGGAAAAATTATGTTAGCTTATTTAATTAAAAAATTATCTTTCGTTTAAAAGGCAATTATTTCGAGCAAGTTATGTTAATATTCTATAAATGACCTAATTTCTCATTATGCGGGGCTTTATTTTGGGAAATAGAAACTTATATTTTTCAGAAACATGTCTGACTGCACTTGCTGCACCGACCTTATCTCATATTTTGTAAATTTTAATTGATTCCTTCCATGAAAATGACATGTTTTTTCAATTTTCATATGTTACTATGTTGTTTAGCACGGAAGGAAAGTTAGTTAGTTTCTTATTCATATTGACTTGAGAAGTTGTGTAATTAACTAACAAATTGCCTAAAATGAAGTCTCATATAGTATTATATTACTTGGGATATCCTAATCAGGGAGATTCTACTTCAATGAAATTTCATTATTGAAATAAGCCTGGAATTGATTTATTGCATTGTTTTATCTATATTTTTCTTTATGTGTCTTATATATATATATATATAGGTTAAATTAACAACTTCATCGTAATATGACATTTGGCATATTGTGAATTCAATAGCTATTTGGTATCATATTATTAGATAATTTATTGAATTCAATTAACCAATCTTTGATGTTAGATCACAGGGAAAGAATAATTGATATTGCGTACAACATCTGGCTGTCTTAGATGATTATTTGGCATTATGATTTAAATTTCAATTAAAACCTTTTTCTTTTAATTATTTTTAGCGTCTTCTTTATGTTAGATAAAATAAAATTTTATATTTATTATGTCAATGTGTCAACTGTTGGACTGCCCTTTTATCTTATTGCTTGTCTTGAAATCTTATTAAGTTAATTAGTTTCTTACACATCGAATCTCAAATTACGCTACTTTTAGACATTAACATTAGCCTGGTCAACATCATAAAGGTGCGATTGATTATATTTTATATATAAATACATAGAAGACCCTTTGAGGCTATAAGATACCAACCCAATAGACTAAATCAGGGGGACCTAGTCCTCAATGATTTTTTTTCTTTTTTAACTATTCCTTAGTTGCCAGAACAATTAGGGAACCAACATTCTTTTGGATTCGTTGTCAAGGATCAAATTATTTTTCATTTTCTCATGACTAATGGTAACCCTATTCAACCCTATATTTTTTCTGGGTTACACGATCAACACAACATTCTTAACATATTGTGTATTTTAATTTGCAGATTTCTAAAACACAAGAAGAACTAAGAAGAAAATGGGAAGTACTAGCTAGAGAGGATGAGGTAACACAGCTACCCTGAACCTCTCCCAACAACAAGAAAGGATGATATAATGACTTTGTTATGAATATGCATATTCACAATAGAATCCGGTGCTCCAAATAGGTATGCCTTTGCGTGTTTCATTAGAAGATATAAGATTCTAATTTTTTTTGGCAACTCCAAACTAGATACCCTAAAAGAATTACTAGATCTACATCTGACCTAACCTACTCAACTCTTAAAGGCCCAAAAATTTTAGTAGCCATTGCTAATAGATGAATGAAATTTCAACCTAAAAGTGCCCATGAAATTTCATGTAATTTCCCATGTCATAATATGTAAACCAATCAAAATCCTTTAAATTTAAAAAGAGGTACATGTAAATATTTTGGAGGGAAAAAAAGATATATATATATATATATATATATATATATATTATATATATATATATATATATATATATATATATAATATATATATATTGTATTTTTGGCTTATCTCTTTATAGATTTACTAAAATTCAAGTGTATATGTTTGTTGGATGCAGAATTAAATTCCACATCTAATGAGTACCCATTATGCATACTTTTGAGAAGTTCCACATTGATAAAAATTGAAGATACATTAAAAGAGTGTGTTCAACTTGTTTTTTTAATGTATCTTCAATCTTTATCAATGTGGATCTTCTCAAAAGTATGCATAATGGGTACTTGTTGGATTTGGAATTTAATTCCACATCCAATGAGAATATATACTTGAAATTTCAGTAAACCTATAAGGAGATAAGCCAAAAATACAATTAAATAAAGTAGTTTTCTTATTTTCCGTCCAAAATTCATAACTCTTATTTTATTATTTTAACTATTATTTTATCATTTTTCCTTATGAGGCCACTTCTAGGCTGAAATTTTCTCTAATGAAAATGAATAGAGGAATTTAGAAAAGAACATGGTCAATCACCTAACTGTGGAAAGTGAGAAAACCTTCAGCCATTGACCCCTACTCGAGAAACTAAAGGAACATCTAATTATCACAGATCCAAAACAGTTTTGGCCCAACCTCTAATTTTTCTTATCACCATAAGGGTAGCTCAACAACTTCCCCATATCAATCAATACCAACTTCTCCTCCTCCTCCCATCATGAATGCATGGGTCAATGTCCACTACCATCCCTTGAATTTGGGTGGTCAATTACATGATTTATTTGACAAGTATGATAAAAACCTACCTAGATTCGAAAACAAGGGAGAGTGAACAATAGAGAAACGCATTAAATTACAAGATTACTATGAAATGTTGTGGCTGGATATGATTATATTTGTACGAGATTGTTTGTGCAGATCTTAGAGGGAAACACATGCAAATGGTGCAAAACCTTATAGCCAAATTTCGTCAATTCGTTGGAACCACTTGTTGAACTATTTCTAAAGAAATTCAACATTAAAAATAGTAATACATTATGGATAACTAAATTTGGTGCCTTGAAACTTAAACCCAACAAATCCATCAATGAATTTAATAAAAGGTTCAATAAATGATATAATTAGTTATCAACTTGCATAAAAACTCCATATACCGCTACCTTGGTGGCATATTCATCCGTGTTAGACTTTGATATATCAATGATGTTGAGAGAACATGAACCAACAAATTTAATAGATACCCAAGATAAGGCATGTGATTGTGAGGGAAAATTAATAGCTATTGGTAAATGTAATGATAAACAGGATAAAAATGAAGGTAAGAAGAAGGTTGTTGCTCCTATTCCTGAGACTTTAGGAACTAAGGAACCTTAGGAGAAAAAATCAACGAGATGGCTAAGCAGATTAAATCATTATCTAATAAGCTCCAACAAATCAAAGTTGCAAATAGGCCCCAAGCTCCAACACCCTAGAATCCTTTTCGTCATAATTTCCCACATAATTTTAGAAATCCTAATCAATCCTATCAAAACTAGCCACATTATCATAGGCCCTTTAACCCACAAATCTTACAATGTGGGAAAATAGGAGAAGAGCCCCATATTCAACCTCCTTTGCAAAATAATACTGACCTATTAGAAGATTATAATGATGAGTTAGCAAGTTAGTAGGTAGATCTAGAGGACATATAATAACCTGAAGTTAATTTCTTTAATCATTGTATCGAATTTGGTTTAACATACCCTAAATAAGGGGATATATAGTACCTCGAAATAAAATTTTGGGCTCCTGAAATTGAAAGATTCACTCACTATTTAGAAGCCCAATTCCAACATAAATATGATTTGAGGCCATGAAATGACAATAGAAGGATATATAACCCAAATTGCAAGGAAAATTAAAAGGATCATCTCACTCCCAAAGAAAGAAAAATGGAAGAGAAACAAGATTTTAAAAAAGTAGAGCTAGATGAAAACCAACCCAAAGCTTCACAAAATTTTAATTTACAAAATGAATTGAATAAAGTAAAACTAAACATGCTTCTAACAAAAATCATTAGAATCCCATCTTATAAAGAAGAAGCTAATAGATTTATTCAAAAGTTTGAGGATTCGACTGATGATTTACAAGCAAATGATGTGATTGATGTACATGACAATGCCCCTAAAATCACTATTGGACTACAAAATGACAAAGAAGATAATGTAGTTCCTCCTTTCTACGTTAGTCTAAATATTCATTACCTAAACTTACACAATTTTATGTTAGATTCGGGTGTGTTACATAATATGATGTCAAAGAAAATAATGGATCAGTTAGGTCTAGATATAAACCATGAGTACACAGATATTTATTCCTTTGATTCTCAAAATATTAAGTTCCTTGACATGTGTTAGAGTCAGTCTTTACATTCCTCCGTCAGAGATCAAAACTCTTTTTACATTTCATTTTTAGGTGTCTCGCTCAATTCACTCAGTTGCATTTCGCCAGGGGCATGCCATAATCCGATGGAAGGACCTTGTTATTCATTCCCCTCATGCTTTATCCTGTTGGCTTAGGTCTGTTGGTTGAATTAATTTTCAGGTCATTTACAGTCCTGTTTGATGTATAGGTCAGCAAAAGAGTTATTTTAGTCGCTAGGTCTAGGGTTCGGTCTTCAGAATGTTGAATAATGCCCCCAGGCCATGAGGATGTCTTCAATAAGTTTTCATTTTAGGATTGTCATCGTCAATAATGCTCAAAGATATTTCTTCTTCAAAACTCTGTTTTGAAGAAGAAATCATCAATTTTAATGTTTGTAATAAATTTGAAATTTTATCATGGAGTACTTCACATGCAACCTCTCCTGATCATTTGCCGAAGTCCAAAGGCCATCATCCATGCACAAATCAACTAAGAGGTTATCATTCAAGTTCAGAAAATTAGATGGAAATGAAAAACAAAGTTCACATTTGAAAAGTTCGAAGTGCCAAAGTTCTACATTACTGGAAAGAGAATTTTCCAAATGAAAACAAAATAAAAAAAACCCATGTCATAAAGACATTTCTTGTGTCTTCGTATATCTTTCCCATGCCAAAAATTATGCAAAGGGTCAAAGTCTGCAACAATGGAAAGTGTGCTATTTTAAACCAAAAATCAAAGTTCAGGTCATAATATTCATTATTTCTACAATCCATTTGCACGCAAGAATCATTAGTTAAGCCAAGAGGAAAATTGTGAAGGGTGAAAATAGAGTTTTGGAACCAGACTGTTGCTGAGTTAGGCTGCGTGGCGCATTGGGAGCAGGCACGATGCATAAGCGCAACGCGACGCACTGGGCCTCCTGCCACAATGTTATTTTTAATGGGCACGACGCACATGGTGCGCGCGGCACATTGGGCTTGTGCGCGGCAGACTGGGCTTGTGCGTAGCGCACAGAGCCT
The DNA here is from genome assembly GCA_000404065.3 of Pinus taeda. NCBI lineage: Eukaryota > Viridiplantae > Streptophyta > Pinopsida > Pinales > Pinaceae > Pinus > Pinus taeda. Next base: position 52,646 of record APFE030409065.1, on the reverse strand, counting down.
ACAATATGTTCTTTTATATGTTAAAGAAAGCTCTGCCTGGGTGAGCAGGCTCTTTTATTGTGATTTTGATGCTCTTCCTTAAGGTCTTGAAGGTTTCAAAGGCAGGGAGGAGATGCTTCCTTTCCAAAAACTTGTTGATAACTTTGAAGCAGCGTATGATCCTGTTGCAAATGATGGTGCTTTGTTCACTTTTCTAACCAATAGAAATGCCCTTATGCAGCCGGAAGCATGGAGTGACGTTGTTGGAGAATTTGAGAAGGACGTTCGTGAATCAGCTTTCTATGTCAATGGAAATCAACTTCTATTAAGCTATTTAATGCAATCTAGAAATTTGCTTCATAATGTGCCAATAGATATTGGGACAGTTTCTAGAATATCAGGAAGGCGTAAAGACAAGGAGATATTTATTGGTTTTACAAGTTTTCTTATCCTTGGTGTTAACTCTCGATGCAACCTAGATGTGGTAAAACCAGAGTTAGTTTTTAGAGAGACTGTTGTTCCAGGCTTTGATCGAACAGAGTTTGAGGCTAAACAAGTTTTCGTAATCAGCAAGGATGGAACTCAGATACCAATGTTCATTGTATCCAAGAAAGACATTGCTCTGGATGTTTCTCATCCCACTCTGTTAAATGGTTATAGGGGTTTTAGCAAGAGCATCACCCCAAACTTTAGCGCTGATAGCATTGTCATTTCAAGACATCTAGGGGTAGTTTTGGCAATTGAAAATATTTGTGGTGGTGGTGAATATGGAGAATAATGGCATAAAGTAGGCTCTCTTGCCAAAAAACAAAATTGCTTTGATGATTTCATATCTGCCACCGAGTTCCTTGTATCAGAGGGGTATACACAACCTACAAAGTTAGGTATTGAAGGAGGAAAAATTTCATTTGTTAATTAAATACTCACCATTGCATAATGTAAAGACACCATGGGACAAACCCTGACAGAATTTGCAGTATCTTGCTACAATGTTATTGACAGCAGATCATGACGACTGTGTTGTGCCACTCCACTCTTTGAAACTCCTAGCAACAATGCAGTATTGTTCTATATGACCTTTGAATGACATCACCTTCAAACAATATGCAGACAAGGAATAATGCCAGGAACGTTTTAAGCATTTTCCAGAAAAGAAACGCATTGAGAGACATCGACACCTACTGAAGCCAAAATTAAAGTGAAAATATCTACCACAACAGAGAGAATGGAAATAATATAGAGCATACAAAAGGCTATGGAATGTTCTCAAGACACGTTGGGAGATATGCCTGTAAAACTAGACATCTAGATGCTGATTATAAAAAAATTGGTTTTAATTCAAATGGGGAAGGTGAAAAGTCAAAGACCGAATGCCACAAAACATCTACCGTGGCAAAGAAATAGGAAAAGATGGTCTATTTCTAACTGCAGTTACGATTTAGAAGGGATATACAACTACAGTTTCCGCCTCTTCATTGGTTATCGATATATTTCACATGTAACGCTGCCCCTTTTCAGAACAGATGGCTGGCTCTTCATCTTTTGTTTGCTAATAATTATTAAATAATCCCTCATTTTGTGTCGATCTGTTTTCCCACAGATAGTTTTATTTATTGTATGAAAAATCATTTGTAAGGGGTTGGAATTTCTCGGAGAAGTGGGAGGAAAAAAACCAGCGCTTTCATTGTACATTTTTTGCTAGGAGATTAATGAAATGAGGCAGCTCTGATTCATGAGATCCCTGTGGTGTGAGTTCAACATATGTCTTTTCTTTCCGTTTCATATGTACTTGTTATGTTTTACCGTTCCTTCATAATCATTTCTAATTGAATGCTTTTAAGTATGAGAGGTAGAATTTAGTTTATTACTCTGCCTTGGGAAACGTTCATGTTCTATGTGGTTTCTTCTGTCTGAAAAGGATTCATCACATATGCCCTTTTCGGCCTCTCAACTATCTTTCCACTCCATATTATTCAAATTTGATTGCTAAACTTCCTGCCTATCTTGCCTCATGAAACAATATGTGTCTTTGTTTTAATTTCCCAACTCATGCTGTCCTTCAGTCCCATACAACCCAGAAGATTCAGTCATTCAATCAATTACCTTTTTTCCATATCTATTTACTAGCCTAAAATCAATATTCATCTTGAGTCATCTCAGACCCTATTGTGTATTTTTACTGAGTGTGACCCGGAGAGAGCCCTCTCTTGTCCTCGCAGGGCTAGCCACAAGGCTGAGCGTGGTATGATGTTATCTTGAATCATGCCTTCCTTCAGCCTAAGGCAAATTTAAGCACTAACAACATGATTAAATATGTAGTAGTAGTTTTATCCCAAGTCCCTTTCAAAACCGTAGTGATGGACGTTGTAGTAGCCGATGTCCCTCCCAATTATGGTATGTTGCTTTGTAGATCTTGGGGTGCCAAGTTAAGAGGACCACTCCAACTTGGGCTCTCCTATGAAATTATCCCTATCTTTGGGGGAAGAAATTGATGTTTATACCATGAATCATGAATATTTTATATAATAAGCTCTGAAAAAAACCAATAACTTTCCTGCATATGGCTTTGATGACAATTTCAAAAAATTTGTTTTAATGTTCAATGATGAAGAAAATTATTTAGATAGCCAGAAACAAGCACCTAAGAAAGCTGTAAATAATATGGATTTTATTTGGAAGATGGGTTTTGATGGCTCCTCATCCAGAAATGGATCTACGACAACTATGGTCCTGATTTTCCCTCCCAAGATAGTGTTACTTTCCCTTTCAAGCTTGATTTCAAAACCACTAACAATGTGGCTGAACATGTAGCCCCGATCCTAGGTTTGGAGGAAACTCATAAATTTAACATCCAGAAATCAACTTTTTTTGGTGATTTTGAATTAGTAATCAAGCAAGTTACTAAAAAAAGTCAAACTAAACATCCTAGACTTAGGGTTTACAGAAATCAAGTTTTGGATTTGGTGGAATTTTTTTCTTAGCTATGAATTTCACTAGTATTCCTAGAGAGAAAAACCAATTGGTTGATGCCTTGGCAGTCACTGCTACCACTTTTGTTCCTCTTGAACAAATGATGCTCAAATATGAAATATATATCTTGTACCACCCCTCTATACCTAACAACATTAAGCACTTGTAGGTATTTGACGATGACCAACAAATTCAAAAAAATATTTAATTGATGGGAGAATTCTCTGATTTATGTATCGAGGATGTTGATAACAAAAATCAATAACATAATGAACTCTCTAAATTCAAACAAAAAATGGGAAGACATGAGGTAGTGTAGTTGAAAAATATTTATATCCCATGAGGGCTAATCCCCCCTGATTTTTTTTTTGATTAGAAGGGAGTCACTACCTCACCTCCATTGAAACCTTTGGATGTAGAAATTGAGCAGATAAATTTGGGAATGGAAAAATAAACTAAACTCATTAACCTCTAAAACTCTTCCAAAAGAAGCTAAAGAATCATACATATCCCTTTTCAAGGAGTACCCCAATGTATTTGCTTGGGGCTATGAAGACTTAAACAATTATGATAGAAAAATAATTGAACATAGAATACCATTGAAAGGAGTAAAACCTTTTGGGTAAAACATGAGACAAATAAATCCTATTTTGTTCCCATCTATCAAAAAGGAAGTCAAGAAATTACTAGATGAAAAAATTATAGTTCCTCTCAAGTATTCAAACTGGGTCACTAACTTGGTCCTTGTCGAGAAGAAAAATGATAAAATTAGACTCTACATCAACTTTCGTAATTTAAATAGGGCCTATTTAAAGGAAAATTACCCTTCACCAAAAATGGATCACATTCTCTAGAGAGTAGTTGGGTCTCATAGATTTTCAATGATCATTAGAGAAGTTTTGAGGTAAAAAATGGGCTCACGAAACACAAAACGTACAACCAAAATCAAATATATAAGAACCAAGAGGATTCAAGATGATGATGTCAACAATGGGGAATGATTCACCATTTTTGAAGTAAAAGAGTAAAAATATTAAAAAAAAAACAAAAAACTACTTTTTCAACTCGTATTTTCAACCCCTTGGACAAGAAATTAAATTTCGCATCCAACAAGTGCTTCCACTTGAAATTTGAGTAAAATTATAGGGAGATAAGTTGAAAATATGAGTTGAAAAATTATTTTCTTTTATCCCTCTAAAATTTGTTGATGTAATATAATATTGTTTATTATTTCCACTATTATTTTATAATATTCCTTAGGAGGCCCACTTTAGACCTCAAAATATCTCTAATGAGACGATTTTTCTGGGTATAAATAGATAGTTGTACACAAAGATGATAGATATAAGACTTCCCTCACTACCCCTTGGGGAATGTTTGTGTTAGAAAAAATTCCCTTCAGACTCATGAACGCTGGGGCTATGTTTTGACAATCCATGGATATATATTTTGCGTATGAAAATGATCATTTTATTGTCATATATTTAGATGATATGAAGGTATATTCGAAGTCTAGTTCACAACATTTTGACCCCCTTAAAGCTGTATTTCAAAAATGTCAAAAGTACGGGTTGTGTCTCAATCCACATAAGTTGTTTTTTGCCATGACTGAAGGAAATTTTCTTAGACATATTGTATCTAAGCATGGGGTTTGAATTGACCCAAAGAGAGTCCAGGCAATAGAAAAAATACCATTCCCTAGGAATAAAAATTAAATTTAGTCATTATTTGAAAAAATAATTTTTTTTGCGCTGTTTCATGCCTAATTTTGTTGAAGTTTTTAAAAGTATAACCATCATGCTCAAGAAGGGACAATAAATCAAATGGAATGATGAGGCCAAATATGATTTCTCCTAAATTAAGAAATTGTTAATAAAAGCACTCGTCCTCATGAGTCCAAATTGTGAAAAGGAGTTCACAGTCTTCCCTTTCACCTCAGACCACACAGTTACAATAGTTCTCCTCCAGAAAAATGATTAGGTTTATGAACAAATCATAGCCTTTTTCAGTAAAGAATTACAAATTTCAGAATTGAAATATAACATCATGGAAAAATAGGCTTATTCACTGGTAGATTAGAGGAATTTTGAGGTCTAAAATGGTATTCCTAAGGAGATTATAAAATAATAGTGGAAATAATAAAATAAGATTAGATTACATCATCAAATTTTAGAGGGAAAAAAAGAAAATAAAAAAACTATTTTTCAACTTATCTCCTGATGGGTTTACTCAAATTTCGAGTGGACAAACTTGCTGGATGTAGAATTTGATTCCTCATCCAAGGAGTACCCATGTTGCATACTTTTGATGGACCCTGCTACATGAAAAATGAGAAATACGTGAAAAATGTGATTGCAATCATGTTTTTCATGTATTTCTCATTTTTCGTGTAGCAGGGTCCATTAGAAGTATGCAACATGTGTACTCCTTGGATGAGAAATTAAATTTTTCATCCAACAAGTACTCTTGCTTGAAATTTGAGTAAAACCCTAGTGAGATAAGTTGAAAATATGAGTTGAAAAAGTAGTTTTATTATTTTATTAATTTTTTAATTTTTTACTTTTTTACGCCAAAAATGTTGAACCATCTCCCATGGTTGACATCATATTGAATCCTATTGTTTCTTATAAATTTTATTTTGGTTGTGCATTTTTCTTAGGAGGCCCATTTTAGACCTCAAAATTCCCCTAATGAAGACTTTAAAGGATTTTAGGGATTATATCCTCCAATCTAATATCATTGTCTATCTACCTAAGATTATCGTGAATGATATCCTCACTAAGCATGATGTTGACAGAAAGAGAGGGAGGTGGATTGCTAAAATACAATTGTATGACTTAGAATTGAAACCCATCAAGGTAGTAAAGGGGTGAGGTCTTGCTAAATTTCTTTCTAAATTTCAAAGAACTAGGAATTAATGAAATAAATCACTTGAGCCACATTTCTCAGGTTGAAGATCAAAAGGTCAGATAAACAATCCAAGTTGCTGTTACCACACCCTACTAACGTGCCAATCATCCAGAGGTTTGTAACCCATGAATGGTATGCAAATATAACTTCTTATCTTCAAACCTTACAATGTTGAGATCACTTGAGCAAATCTGAAAAACTTTTGTTAATATTAAAATATGTAAATTATTATATTATAGGAAAGAAACAATAATAGAAGGATCCAATGGGAGTTTTGTTGAAATGCATCTTTATCGATTAGGTTAACTATTTAATAATTTTGTTCCATGATGACTTATGTGTGGAGCACTATGCATGGAAATCCACTGCACACAAGATCTTGAGAGCTGTATTATATTGGCCAATTCTATTTTCAAACGTTAATAAAAAAGTAAGAGAATGCCATTGGTGCCAAATATTTGCCAGAAAACAAAAGTTGGATACACTACCCTTAATACCAATCCTGTTAGAGGCCCCTTTCCTAAAATAGGGACTACATTTTATTGGGGAAATACATCCTCATTAGCGACCATCATCATTGGATATTGAATATTACTAACTACTTCACAAAGTGGGTAGAATCCATACTTGTTAAACAAACCAAGGATACAATCGTTATGAACTTTCTAGTGGAAAACATTTTCTCACATTTTGGTTGTCCTCAAAAAATCGTTGGTGATAATACCAAACCTTTCCGCTCATCTTCCTTTCTTAACTTTTGTAACAACTATAATATCAGCCTCAACCATTCAACAACCTATTATTCCCAAGGCAATGGGCTAGCCAAATCAACTAACAAGAATATTATGAAAATTTTAAGGAGAATGATTAACTTAAACAAAAGAAACTGGCATGTCACACTAAAATATGCCCTATGGGATGATAGAATGAGCACTAAGAAATCAATTGGTATGTATCTTTTTCATCTGGTATATGGCATATATGTTGTCATACCACTCTATTTAGGTAATAAAGTAATGAAACTTTTGCAAGAAATTAATGTAGAACATAATGATTTACAAAGGAGAATCAATCAATTGATTTATGTTCAACAAGAAAGAGAACATGTGTACTAAAGGATAACCAAACATTAGGTAGCTGTCAAACAATTGTTTGACAGGTGAGCCAATGAGAGAAATTTTCTCCCTAGGAACATAGTATTAAAATGGGATAAGACAAATGAATATCCTATGAAACATGAGAAATTTGATAATATTTAGCTTGATCCATTTATTATAGATAAGGTCAAGGGAGAAATTTCCTTCTCCCTTAAAAAATTTGATGACAAGGTGATTGGCTAATGGCTAGCTCCTCAAACATTATCTTACCTACTAAGGTTCCAAAAAAAAATGTATATATCTAAATAATAAACAGATAAACAATTCATGATATTAAAAATAATCAAAATACAAGAATAATAAAAAATAACTATCGAATATTTATTTGCTGCAACTATGATAGTCAAGGGACAAATCACCCATTGGTATTTTCAATTCATTATTTATTCATAGCCTCTTCTAATCAAAATTAACCATGTCCTTTAGTCTATCAGAAAAGTTTCAGCACTCTCTCTATTTGTTGTTCAATTCTTGTGCTATTCACATATTGAAATATTAACTCCAAGATGTAAGCCATTGTTATTCCCCACATGAAATATTTTGTTGCCACTTATAACATACCTGAGATAATTGCTTATACCTTCTTGGGTTGGGGTATGCTAACAAATCCTCTAGGGCTATGGACACTCATTGGTAGCGAAGTAATGTTAGTGGCATTGGATTTTTCCCAGTGTGTGATCTTCTCATTTCCTTATGCAGTGGTCACTCTGATGGGGTATGCTAAGAAATTTGTTGAGGATATGGAGGCTCGGTGGCTGTGAAGCAATATTAGTGGCATTGGGTTTTCACAGTGTGTGATATTCCCATCTTGTCAAACAAATGGAAGAATTCAAGCATTGATAAATACAAATAATAATAAATTAGCTAATGTTCTAAAAATATACATAATGGAGGATCACTACGATAGGGTCAAACAAGTAGGACATAGGTTGCATGTACTATGGCATAGTGAATGATTCCACCAGGGCTATGGATGCTGGCTGGCAACTGTGCAACATTCGACATGAAAGATCATGGAAACGGTGTTTTCTAAAAGGAGATAAATATCCCTCATGTTTACAATCCTTATATTAAAAAATTTCAACATGAAAACTACCACTTTGCATATGGTTTTAACTATAGTGCTATTTTCTACTACGACACGTATTCAAAATTAAGAAAACATAAAGATATGACAAGCTATTTCATATATATTGATTCTTAAAATCCTATATGGGACTAACCCCCTGACTATTAATTAGTTCTACACTTATAATAGATAAAAACAATAGATTTTTAATAAAATTCAAGCAAACATTCTCAAAGACTAAGAAATAATTCAACACACGCGCGTGCGCGCGAGCGCGCGCGCGCACACACGCACACACACACACACACACACACACACACACACACACACACACATGTATGTATAGGTAGCAGAGCAATTAAACTACATATTTCATTAGCATGATTCTTGTCCAAAATTTAAAATTCCTTTTTAAGAGTCCACTAATTCAAAACCATGGAACTTATTAGAGTTTTATAATCAAAATTAACTCTTAGGTTATGAACCTATTAGTCAGATATCACAATTATCCCTTTTAGAAAGTCATTGGAGTGAGCAAAAGAATTTCTCCCTCATTCCTCCTAGCATGTAGCTCGTGAATGACCTCATAGACTCCCAATAGTATGGCCAATTTTTCCTCAATCCAAACCAATCACCCTTGCACCTCATCAGTTACCTTTATATCAAGTTTCTCATGTCATGTCTCAAGTCAGACACCTCTGACTCTAGAAGGCTCTCCAATCTTAAGTTACTTCTGATGAAATACCACTCTGAAAACACTCTGTCCTTCAAATAAATTTGTGAATGTAAAACAATGGTAAATCCATATGATGTGAGGTTTTATCACTTCCCCATATTTTCTTGCAGTCAATTTCAAATTATTTCACAGTGTTCTTTCTAACAAACTTACATATCATAATTGTTATGAAAATAAATTCCCACACGTAAAGTAATCCAACTCAATAATTGAATACCACCACACGTACTCTAACTCCATCAACCCAACAAAAGCCACTTGGTATTGTTTTTACCATTACACTACCGATTGGTATCCCTAATTGGAGCCAACTTTTATCCCTCAAATTTTCCCCGGGAAGTAATTCCAACCATTATGTGCTCAACGACCTTTATCATAGCCCAAATTTTATTTTTTTATGAACCTCCGATAAATTAAAAATGAAGTCAATTCGATATTGTGTTGACGATGTTGAATGCTGCCAAAATATAGGGGTTCTCCCTGATATGAAGTCCCAATTAAGCCTTGCACCGTTTGGTATAGGAGCCCATTAAGATATTATGTCTGATCACCATTTCAAGGGATCTTAGAAGTATGCCTTGGCTGCCAAACACACATAAGAGATCATGTGCATAAATTTGGGGACTGCAAGTTTGTAAGCTTAGTGTGGCAGCGATTGTAAAGTGTAAAGGGAGATTCCATGAAAAGGATAAAAAGGCAGCCCTCTAATAACAAAATAATAGTACTATCCTAAGAGAGACACATGAGAGAAATAGAAAAGGAATCATTAATTAACCTGCAAAATAATTCACAAGATAATAATGATTGTGAAAACACATAACTACATACATTCAACAAGATTCATCTCTAAATTTAATGAAATAATTTATTCTCTTTAGTATGCATAACATAAACATATACCACAAAAATTTAAAGAATATTCTTACAACATTCACACCACATGCATGAAAGTATGCTAGCTCTAAGATCTTCTGATGATTAAATGAAATATCAAAATATATAGTTATAATAATGAAACACTAGCCCCAATAGTGGAACATGAAGCTTCCACTTTCTTCTCCAAAGAATGATCTTCTCCCTTATGCACAACTAGAGAAGCCAAGGTTAATTCTTCAAAATACCAAGGCCTTTGCTTGAGTTATGAGGCATTATTTGTAACAAATGAAAGTGACCTTTGAGTTTCCTCATGACCTTTCACTTTCCTATGACCTATTCTATATGACGCTTCACATTCCACAAGTGTCTCTTGGAATTAATTTACATTTCAATTTATTATTTCATCAAAGACAACTTAAATTAAAAAATGGTGGCTACATAAGACAAAATAACAATAAGAAGAAATTCCTCATATATGAAGAAAATACAAATCAATAGCTTGAGAGTGGAGTTCATTTGTAATGTGAGAGTGCCATGCTTTAAAATTTGCTACAATATATTTGACTCTTGATGGTAGATCTACATTGTATCACATTCTCACCTCCAATGCATATGATAGTATGGATTTGGAGTTTGATTGTATACTACTCCACAACATGCATAACTTCATATGAACTTTAGTTGGCTCAATCACATACTGTAGAATGGTACATTGGGTCACCTCCAAGAATTTTATTTTTCTGTTATCTGATTTGTTAAACAAACTCTTTCAACTCCTACATGACAACATCCTTACTCCTTATTTCTCCAAGTGATCCCATATAAGGTACACTATGATTTCAAGCCAGGTACTCTAAAATAATGTGCAATCAGACATAGGAAGCTATAGTGTTGGTCACTTACTCACTAGATGGTTATAATTATGAGTGTATAGCCTCAAATCTTCTCTATCCGCCTTGATTGCTAATCTGTCCTTGTTGACCAACCCCTAAGGAATATTGAGATAATTGGTGCCCCAATCTTGCATCATATCCACAACTATGCCTACAATCTTAAGGACCTTCATGATTTCTTGAGATCTTTTTTGGATTTCAACCACAGGCGCCATCACCTCATGTAAAAGGATCATCTCATTGTAAATTTTCTTCATAGTATCCTCCATTGGTTTCAACTCTTCAAGTATGGAAGATGACATTTCTACCATGCTAATATTGATAGAAGAAAACCTTTGATTTTTTGCAGCAAGATGATCAACCTGTTACTTTTCGACAATCAAATCATTTCACAGTTGTTCATTATGACTCAAAATATATTCTATGTTATCCAGTGTTGCTTTCATAAAGGCCACATTTGTCATGATGACTGCTTGAGCATTCCTCCTATTTTTAGATGCTATAACCATTTATGTGTCTATGGTGAAAAGATGAACATGGTCATCAAGATAGTACCTACACCTCTCTTGTACAATCCTCTTCTTCATTTGGTCGAATGTAAAGTTAGATATATCCATGACCCTATTGTCAGGTGGAGGAGAAATTCCCGTCTCGTTGAATGGGAGATGGCCACCAATGGGAGGAGGTTATGATTGAATTTTGGGCTCATATACAGTTGCTTCAATATATTCCTCTTCTATATATGCCTCTATGTCATGGGCCATTAGTTTTTCCACCATTTTTTGTGCACCTTATCCTTCTTTTTTATTCTTTATCTCTTCTTCCTATAAATATTTTTTTTGTTCCTCTTCCTCCAATCTTTTCCTTTCTTCCTCTACTCCCTGCTTCTTTAAGACTACTTCTTATTGTTTCTTCTATAGTTCTTATGCTTTTCTCTTATTCAAATATTATTTTTTCTTCAACAAGTCATCTTACTTATTCTTCTCTCACTCTTATTTCTATTTGTGCTCTTCCTCTCTTTTGTGCTCTTCTTCTTGCTGCTTCTCTTCTACTTGTCTTTTGTTTTCCTCCCCCCTTTTCTTTATTTTCTACTCTTCCTCTCTTTCACCTTTGCAAAGTGGATCTGCTTTAAAATTTCTATTTCTCTTCACTATTGGATCATGCTTTGGCCTCTTCTTTGATGATACAATGTCTGCTAGGGTGGTCACATCTTGCTAAATCTCTTCCATCTATGTATCTGGTAGTTGAGCAACATGGGAGGGGCTCACCTCATCCCTTGAACAATTCTTCCTCAATGCATCATACCGATTCTTAATCTTCTCATATTCTGGTAATGTCATAGCTACATACTACCAGGTATAACATAACTTGGTACAATGATGGCTGCAAAGATTTCTTTGATTGTATCTATGAAAGCTCATTACTCCAAAATGAAGGAACTTAAGTTCTTCAATCTCAACTTTAACTGCCTTAAGCTCTAAAGCTCATACAATGCGATCTATAAAGGAAAAGTGGACCAAGGAGACTTCTCCTTACTTTTTATCTGTGTAGACAAACCTATATTTAGTTGGTAGGAAACTTCCTGTAAGACCACCTTGTTGGTCACATATCTCGGAATAAGGTGAGGGGAAGTTTGGCATTAGAAAACTCTTATATATGTGCCTTATGGTGAAGTGAACCAATCCATAACATCATAAAGTTCTGCCTTCACCTGATCTTCCATGAAAGGAGGTTCCACCTCAAAAATACTCTGATATAAAACTGCAAAGAAATGCTTAACCATTCTTGTATATACTCCTCTGAAATTGACTTCTAACATAATTCTACAATGGAGATGAATATGCAGTTTACCTTTAGGAGTCCAATTCCATTTCATTCCTATGAATGCATACTGAGCACAAATCCTATCCAATAGATAGGAGTACATATAAAAAATATGGTGACCGATCGACTTCTACGACTTTCTTTTCCTGCTATACATTGATCTGTAGTTGCTCAGCGAGGATTTCATCCCAGTTGAAGATCCAACCTCTTACAACAACTTGCTTGGGTAAATAAACCCATATTTCTTTGAAATATTCTGCATTCTTCCACCCATGTAATTTGTAGCATATCGCCATAAGATACTGATAGGATTTTCTCAAGGATTTAGTATTATTAATTTCACTTTGATTTTGATGAAAATTTGTAGGCTCTTAACAACATGACTTGAGAAATTACTTGGTATTCAAGTTAGCCCAAGTTGCATAGAATTGTGTGTTCAAGTACTGCGTAGAGGTTAACAAATTATAATAGGAATGTAAATCATGTTGATGGTAGGTTGTATTCTCCTTTCCACTTTAATTGTTTAGGACTATATTCTTGCTATGCATATGTTTCAAAATCCAAGCAATAACTTTTGTAGAGGGGAGCACCAAAAATATACATGCTAATTTATGCATTCTAGACTTCTTTATGTTGATATATGCCTACCTATCCTCTAGGTTCTCCATGAATTCCTTTTGAATAAAGGAATATTTTATATATTTTCATGATACTTTGATAAATTTATCAATGAAGCATTGTTTATTTGATAAGATTGGTATAGTTGCCTTAGAACATTCCACTACCTATTCACTCATATGTTCTTTTAAGTTTATTTTGATGTATCCTATCAAGTGGTAGGAGGCATGGTATTTGTAGAAGATGAAATACTAATGTGTACTATGTCTGCAACACCTATAAGTGGAAGATCACTCATGGAAAACAAAAATTAGCTCATGGAAATCTCTTAGCTATCACATGCGAACTATGCAAAAGACAATGATTAGAAAGAATTGCACAATATGGGAGCACAAGCTTGTAAATATGAGACAAGGTAGCTTCACTAGCCACTAGAAGTGTGCATTCCCCATGGAAAGGAAGAGAAGACCAATAGTGTGCAAGTCAGGATCATAGTGCATAAGGAAGTCAAGGCTGGAGCTTAGAGCTACATAGTGTGCACTTGTGAGAGGGAGAGACTCCTTGTGGGTTCAAGTCTTACCATCAAGGGATAGAGGGAGGTATACTGTAAATTGAAAGTGCGTAGTGTGCTAGGGAGGCTTAGCAAGGGTGCAAGGCATAGATGCAGTGGCAAGGGATGCCTCATTGTGAATTAGAAGTGAACAATACACTATGGAAGGGAACCTTTCTCAACTAGGAAAAGTTTAGATTTGTAGTGAATGCCTGTTTCCTGCAAGTGAGAAATGATGAAAGAGAGAGGAAAACCTCAAAATGGCCAAACAATGTTGGTAATTAACAAGTCAATAGCACACTAAACATGTGAAAAAAAAGCTACAAGTGTTCATATATCCTGTCACAATAATGACTAGAAGGTGAAAGGTCGTGGAATGCAAAGAGTTAGTAGAAATGCCAAATGTGATAATAAGATGACACTTTTAGGAACACGAATAAATAAAAATGACTCTTAATATGGAAAAATAAGATCAACATGGAACTAAAGAAAGAAAAATAAACACTAAAAGTGATAAAAGCAAACAAAAGCAACACTTTACAAAACTTACCAAGAATTGATGCATTTGTGACCAAGAGTGAGGAAAGGATCCTTGTGGTGATATAATGCACTTGCTCAAAGTCAATAGTGATTGTGAGAATGAAAAATGAGTTGGGATCCTTATAAAGGAGAACTACATGTAAGTTAAGACATGCAAGTTAAGATTAGGGTTTCGATGCATGCTCACCACTTGTCACTTGATCATTGAGTTAGGTGAGTGAAGTGGGATATGATCCCTATTTTCTAGGAGTGTGCCCTACATACAAACAAGGAGTGCACATGTGTGGGAAATAATAATGCATACTTGTTGTTTACAAGGAGTTGGCACTTGCTGAAGACAAGGAGTGCACTCCATTGTGAAAGAGAAGTGCGCTCCATTGTGAAAGAGAAGTGTGCTCACACTCAAGAGGGCACAATTTTCTTCAACAATGCGTATGTGGTTAGTATGTTTTGAAAGTGCACTCTCAATAGGAAAGAAAGATGCACTTTATTGATTTGTTTAGGTGTGCATGTGAAATGAGGAAATTTTTACTAGGTCATAGAGGAAACTCATGCTTTTAGAAATACAACAAGACAACTTCTAAGTGATGAGAAAGAGACACTTAGGGAACTTTGACCTAGGAGGAAAAGCAACAGTTGGAGATATCAAAAGGATAGATGAAAATTAGAAAAACATGAAAAAATGACAAGATGCCATACAATAGATTGTAGCAATTTCTCATGAAAACATAAGTAGGCTCTAAAATTGAATGAGGCAAAATTTTTGGAGGGTAATTGTCGTAGCGACAATAATTGGGGACACACTGGAAGAAATCTAGCTTCTCTATTTAGGTTTGGCTTTCAACACAAAGTATTAGTCCTTCAGGAAGTGTTTATTAGTTATGTGGATTATTGGCTTCCCCATTTAACCTAGTTAGAGATGTAGTATCCTCTATTCCTTTCTCTGTTAAACACATTCACAAAGATTTCCAGATCACAATTGTTTTAATTTAAGGAAGAGGGTAATATATAGTTGTGATTTTAAGATGATCAGAGTCTTAGTTTTCATATTTGATGTTGCTCCAGTGCAAGTGAGTCTGTTCAGTATCCCAATAGAGTAATTACAGGAAAACAATAATTTCTTCCTTGCAAGAGATCCTATTTAGTACCTTAATGGAGTTTCTTACTTCACCTCTCCTCGTAGGAAGGCTTTCTCTTCTTTCATCCTTTATTTTATTTTGTTAAATTTATGCTCATTGGCATTTTATTGGCTTCATATCACCAAGGTGGAAGAGGGATCCCAACTTATTGAGAGAAAGGGAGGTTGTTCCTTCAGATACAATTATATATAACTCTGATATTGATATGCTCGCTATTGGTTTTCCCCTTTACCTTATCTACTTGATCGGATCCATAGGAAAAATAACTTTTAATTTCAATACTATGTTGAGAAATTAAGATCCTAGAATAGTTATAGGCCTCATGGTTCTACTTATGTCTTTCCGATTGAATGAATCATATTTTCCATTCATATCTCATTGGACTTAAAAGATATATAGGCCGAAACAAAGAAGAGAAGTAGTAGGCTAGCTAAGAGTTGTACATCACTACAATTTTCCTTTTCAAATTTTAGCCACATTATCTTAGAGCTAAGAAAAGAAAATTTCATGCACAGTCTTATTGAAAACAAAAAAAAAACTAAAAACAATAGAAATAAAAGCAACATGAAAAATGATAATGAAAAGAACACAATGCGATGTAGACTATCTACATACAGCTAGGCTTAACCTATATAGAGGGATAGAAGGCTGGGGCTAATTAAAGTGAAATTTCCATGGAAGCCATAAAAGTTTCTCCCAAACCTTGAACTGAAAGATATCAATGAGTAAAACCAAAGTGACATAATATGCAGTAAAAGAGATGAACAACCAAGCCATATGCATATGAAAATGAAGGTGTGTAGTGCAAGCATATCAATGTGAGGTAGATGTCTACACTATTTGATGGTGGTAATATAGATGATGAAAAGAGACATCACAACAACACACCTCAAACTCACATCCATACAAAGTTTGCTTAAACTCATGAAGGTACTTATTACGAGCCATCAAACTCACTAGGTATGATTCTTCTAACTTAATCTGCTACAAGATCATGATAATAACCATATTGAAAGTATTGGAAAGATAAATTTACTATGAATACATCTACATCAGGTAAAATATCAAGTGATATTATCATAGATGGATCTTGATCAAATGATGAATCTCATATATATAAAAAATTATCAGTGCCAGTGTGTGGATCAAACACGATAATGGGTCAAGATAAAGGGGCATCAATTCAAGAGATTTGACAAGCATTCAACACATTATTTGTTTCTTGATTCAAGGTTGAAAATTTGTATGACTCATGGAAACCATCAATGGGGGTTTATATATTTGATAAAAAATTATATCTTGAAGATTGGAGAAATCAATGTGAAAATACAAAAAATCTTTAAGAGAGAGTCATCATCCCATGAGACGACGCTAATAATAAAATGTTTCATGGAAATTTTAATCTAACCAAGTTTAAAAGTTTCATTGAGGAAATGAGGACCTGACATAACCATCAGTATAGATAGAAGTGCCTCGACTTCCTGACAAAACTTTGAACTTTTGAATGATGAACACTTGGATTTTGAAAATATAGGAAGTTCAATATATGAATGAGAACAACTTCCCTCATTTGCATGAATATGATCATTATAATCTAAATAAGAGTTTTTCAAATAAGAAGATTAAAAAAATACTAGATCATGATCTAACATATTTTCAAGGTTATGACAAAAATATTCAATCATTAGCATATCATCCCCTTGAAATCCTTCATTTCCTTGTGCTAGTTTAAGATATAATTTTGACAAACTAGCTGATTCATTACACATACCTTGACGCAAGTTATGATCAATGGGGAAATATATTTCTGTAAGAAAGTTACTTTTCAATGATCAGATCTAATTATAATTGGAATTTATGAAAATCTAAGTCTTCTTGTGAAAACAAAGAGTCATCCATGAGACTTGGACAATCAGCCTCATACAATTTAGCAGAAATTGGATGATCAAGACAATGTTTGTCCAAGAATTCAATATGATTGAAGGATTTGAAATTGACAGGTTGGTTACCAAGATTATGAGATGAATGATTAATAGAACAAGAGGAATCATCATCTTGGATAAGAGAGGAAAGAAAAAGTTGTTCCTCATCAACATGCTCTTTAGCCTTAGAAATACAACCTCCATCTTCCCAATTACTATTTGAGTTGGTATAAGAATGATAATTACATGAATCAAGAACCATGCGATAAAAATAAGGTAGAGGCTAAACAATATCTCTAGCAGAAACAATGCTTTTATTCAAATAAAATTCAAAATTACCATTAGAAATAATGTTATTACTTGAAATGCTCTAGGAGTCAACTGTTGTATCATATTCATGGGTAGGAGATGAAGAGGAATGAAATGGATCAGTAATTTTGTTTTCATATTTTTTGACTTTAGTAGTTTGAGTAGGGGGAACCCAATAGTGTACAAAGAAATGAAGTGGACAAGGAACAAAATGGGTAGTAGATTCCTCCTCAGAAGATTGAGTCTCCCTCAGAGAAAAGCCATCCAGAAGATCTGATTGAAAATATTTCATTGAAATTATAACCAAATATCAAAATTTCTTATTCATAGATTCCCAATGCACATCTTGATCAGGGAATTCATAACAATATTAAGAAATAGATCAACAAACTCTTGTATAGATTCATATGATTTCATCCTAAGTTGAATAATCCTCTTATAAACATCTTGATACTCATACGTATCAAAATATTTACAAATCTCCTTAACAAGTTGCTGAAAAGAGTGAATATAAGAAATTGGTAAGAGTAACACCTCTACTTGACACTACCTTCCATTGTGAGGGTAAACAACCTAGCAACAATATCCTAAGAATAAATTCCACTTGGAAACTAGAATTGAACAAATTCAACCACATAATCAAGGACAATTATTTGACCTTCTCCATCAAATTTTAAATGTGATCAGGCATGTGTAAATTACGCGGGGATTTAAAGATATAAATTATTTGAAAAACATATCAGGATTAAAATTTGGGATGAAGTCATTTAAGATAAGATGTTCAAATAGACTTCAGGGGCTCAACTCGTCAATTGGCCCTCCTTCTAGCACCATGATGTTCACGGTTCTAGATTTCGCCAACTTGCAGGGGGTCTTCCCAATATTAATTCGCAATTAGATCTTAGACCATTTGGGATAGGATCCCCATTTTCATATTAGGTCCGACCACCATTGCAAGGGATATTAGAGGTATGCCTTGACTTCCAAATACACATAAGAGATCATGTGCATAAATTTGGGGATTGCAAATGTGTAAGCGTTGTATGGCATTGATTGTAAAGTGTAAATGAAGCTTCCACAAAAAGGAGATAAGAGGCAGGCCTCTAATAGAAAAGTAGTAGTACCATCCTAAGTAAGACATGCAAGAGAAATAAAAGAAGAATAGTTAATTAAACCACAAAATAGTTCACAAGATAATAATGATCATGAAAACACACAACAACATACATTAAAAAATATTCATATCTAAAGTTAATGAAACTGTTCATTCTCTTTAGTATGCATAACATGAACATATACCACAAACATTTAAGAACAATCTTACAAAATTCATGATACATGCATGAAAAATGTTGGCTCTAAGAGATTTTTAATATTAAATGAAATATCCAAGTACACAGTTACAATGATGAAACAATAGTCCCAATAGTGGAACATGAAGCTTCCACTTTCTTCTCCCCTATGCACAACTAGAGAAGCCAAGTCCAATTCTCCAAAAGTCTAAGCCCTTTGCTTGAGTTATGAGGCCTTATTTATAACAAATGAAAGTGACCTTTGAGTTTCCCCAAGACCCTTCACTTTCATATAACCTATAGAATTCTATATGACTCTTCAAATTCCAGAAGTGTCTCTTGGAATTCCTTTACATTTGAATTTATTATTTCATAAAAGATACATTACCTACAAAAATGTCGGCTATATAAGACAAAATTACAATAAGACAAAATTCCTTATGTAGGAGGAAAACACAAACAAATAAATTGAGAGTGGAGTTCATTTGTAATGTAAGAGTGCCATGCTTTGAACTCTCCTACAATATCTTTGAATCTTGATGGTAGATCTGCATTGTATCATATTCTTACCTCCAATGCACCTGATAGTATGGATTTGGAGTTTGATTGTATACTACTCCATAACATGGATAAATTGATATGAACTTTAGTTGGATCAATCACATAATATAGAATGGTACCTTGGTCACCTCCAAACTTTCTTGATTTACCACTTCTCTGATTTGTTCAACAAACTCTATTAACTCCTGCATGATTACATCCTTACTTCTTATTTCTCAAAGTGAGCCCTCAAAAGGTACTCTATGATTTCGTGTCAGGGAATCTAATCCATTATGCAGTCAGACATAAGAAACTATAGTGTTGGTCATCTGCTTGCCAGGCTGGTTATAATTTCGAGTGTGTATCCTCAAATCTATGTTGAAAAATGCAACAAGAAAATCCTAATTTAATTTTGTCCTTGAATTAAATTAGGAATTAAATTGTAATTCTAATTCTCATAGAAACTTGTAATAGCTAACCAAGTTAATTTCACTTAGTTGGCTCATTTAATTCGAGTTAGGAGTCTATCTAGAGTCATGTTGAGTGGTTACTAAATTTTAGGGGCCCAGGTTGAGTTTATTTTGAGTTGTAATTGTTTAGTTTAGCTTAACTGAGTTAAATTCAGTTAAACTAGTTCCAACTAATGGAGGGAATTAGTGGGAGATCTAGTAGTGGAGTGTAACCTGCAGTAGTGGGGTGTAACAAGAACTGCTCAAATAGTAAACTAAATATTCACTCATAATTAACTCATGCATGTAAGATCAAAGAAAGATCCAGTTGAGATTGGATTTTAGGTACAATGTACTATTAGTTGTATAGTCATCCAAATTGTAAAGGTGATGCATGCAATCAAAGGAAGGCCTATGAGGATTGCACATTTCATTATTGAGGAATTTCCCAATTAAATATGGGCTAATTGCCTAAGAAACTATGCAAGGAAATAGGAGATTGATAGGAAACACATTTGGCTAAGTATTGGCTGGAGATTGTTTGTGAATTAGTGATATAGATTGAGATAGTGTAGAGGTTCCTCAGGCTTAAGAAAATAATTGTAATCTTCTCATATTTTCTGATTAATGTAATATACAAATAGCATGGGTTTTTAGCTATGGATTTCCACATAAAATTATTGTGTTATGTGTGATTGAATTATTTCTCCTTTATGCATTGTGATTTCATCGATCATTTATTGTTTCCACTGATGAGTAGAGTAGATTCAAGTCAATTGGTTTAGCATATTACAATCTACAGTTTGAATCTACAAGGAATTTCTACATGGTATTCAAGCTGAAATCACTATAGAAGAGGAGAATACGAGTTTGTCTTTTGCAGGAGAAATATAATTTGCAGTATCATACTTTAGGTCCAATAGGATGTCATTCTATGGATTAACAATTGAATATTACCTTGAGGGTAGTTCAAACTATATTGCTTGGAAGGACAGGATGGAGGCCGTGTTGGAAGAAAACAATCTTAAGGAATTCATAGACAAAGATATTCCTAGGCGAACTAATTCTCATGATCTGGAAAAGTGGAGAAAGTTTGTGGCAAAGGTGAGAAGAATTATCCTAGAAGGAGTTCAAGATAATATTGTCTCGAACCTCCATGGTAAGGAAACTCCATTTGGAATGTGGAAGGCCTTGACAAAACCATTTCAAAATAACAGTGACCATAGGAAGCTGGTACTGAAGGACAAGCTTAGAAAGATCAATATGGAGAAGGGAAACACAGTCTCAAAGTACATGACCAAGTTCACCCAATGCCGACATGAGCTTGGAAATGTCAGTGTTATAGTTGCTGAAGATGATTTGGTGAGCCTAGTACTTCTAGGACTTCCCAAGAGCTAGCCCAACTATCAGGACTTAGTTAATGAGAGGGAGAAGCTACCAGAGTGGGAGAGACTGTGGTATGACATGGTACAAGAAGATATTCGACAGAACACCAGATATTTATCCTCATCCAAGCATGGTGATGAGGAGAATTGTGCCTTAGTTTGGAAGGCGAAGAAAGGGAAGGGGAATTCATCCCATTCCGAATCATATTTCAATTAGGGTGACAAGAAGAAGGACATGTCAAAGATTAAATGTTTTCATTGACATGAGCTAGGACACTATGTCACAAAGTGTTAGCATACGAAGGTCGGTAAGAAGCCCTCAGGAGGAGCGGTAGGTGAAGCCCTTGCTTTACAATTTGAACTGGATGTCACCCTCATCGCTTGCATGGTGACATCAGTGATGAGTAGTATGTGGTACCTAGATAGTGGATCCTCATTCCATATGATCGAAAACAAAGAGTTCTTTAGCGACTTGGAGGAGAAGGACCACCTGATGCACATCAAGATGGGAGATGATGGGAGGTATAGCTTGACCAACATCAATACTATTACCTTTCAAAGGGATTCTGGTTCTCCTCTCACATTAAAAGATGTCATGTATGTTCCAGGTTTGAAGAATAATTTGGTTTTAGTTGTCATGTTGGAGGAATGTGGCTATGATGTTATATTTAGCTAGGGAAAGGCTTTCCTTCATCACATATCCGTAGGATAGTGAAGCATATAAGGGTTCGGGTGAAGAACCTCTACAAGTTGGATGTAGAAGACTACATTGATTTGAGCACAAAAGTAGAGAAGGTGCAAAGTTGAGCAATTAGTGAGTTGTGGCATAGAAGAATGGGTCACTTGCACCACAAAGCTTTAAATATCATGCAAAAAATTTCTATAGGACTTCCCATAGTAGAGACACATGGAAAGGGTGTAAATTAGGAAAGTACACAAAATGTTCCTTTCATGATAAAGGCAGTTGAGCGCAAGAGATCCTTGATCGATTTCACTTAGATGTGGGTGGACCGTTCTCGACAGCATCCAAGACCAAGAACATGTATTATGTAATATTTGGTGATGATTTTTCTTGTAAGTGTTGTATTTTCTTCATGTAGAAGAAATATCAGACATTCGCTAAATTTTATGAATTTAAAGTACTTGTCGAGAAAGATACTAGTAGGATAGTTAAAGATCTTAGAAGCGATAATGTTGGAGAATATGTGTTGAATGAATTCAATAACTTATTTACATCAGAAGGTAATTGACAGGATTTAATAGAACCTCATAACCCATAACAAAATGGGGTGGCTAAAAGGAAGAACAAAAGTATCGTGGGAGCGACACAAGCGATTTTACATAATCAGGGCCTACCATTGCACTTATGGGATGAAGCATGCAATACCGTTGTTTATTTGGAGAACAAAAGGCCTCATCAAATTCTCAGGATGAGTACATGAGAAGAAGATTTTTTAGGTAAGAAAATAGATGTGGAACACTTTAGGATCTTCAGTTCATCAGTCTATTGCCATGTTACCAAGGATGTATGGAAAAAGGTAGAGCCAACAACCGAGTTGGGCAAATTTTTGAGGTACATTGATACACCTCACAAAAATTGGGTGTACCTACTATCCAACAGGATGACAGTGGTTCATAGAGATGTGAATTTCAATGAAGACAAGTCCGTGAGATGTTACCTTGAGAGGGAGCTTCAATTACATGTAGATGAGGAACTTTTAGCTGTAAATGAGGAACCCCAGGATGATGTGGAGAAACCACATGTAAAGGAGTAGAGAGTGTTATAGCTCCAAATCTCACTATTATGGTTTGTGATGCTGCACTCATGGCCTAGGGCAACCCCTCCTTTTACGCGACATTGCCCTGAGTTAAACACGTGTATACGATGGTCTGCATATACCCAACCCGCGTATATGTATTAAAACACTTAAAAAAAAATATAAAACTCCTTATTTTCGGGCGGAGATCGTGGGTTTTACCTGCTGATCACCTGTTAGTGCCCATGGCCCAACTGTTCCCAACCAACTCCTAACTAAAAAACTAATTTGGGAGTGGTACAAAAAGACATCAAAGGGAAGGCCTAAAGGAGGAGAGAAGAGAGAGAAAGGTTATTATACTGAGATTTTTCCCTTGACCAGGTCTGAAGACCCTTGTGCCTTCTGCACTTCCCCCATTTGTATATGAAACTCTTGTTTCCTTGTGTGTTGATGTTCATCCACTAGTTATGGCATCATGGAGTGAGTCTTGTAAGGAGATATGCTAGAGGCTTGAGGTTGGACGGATCCAGAAGGAAGCTTTGCTTGGAGCCTGTGAAAGGTTACTCAGGTGATATTACTCCTTTTGTACGTTTTATTTGTCTATAATAAAGAAACACATCTTGGTTCCTGATATGCTTCTTCTTTATGTTTATGATGTTCATGTTTGAATTTCATATATGAATGGTTGTTTTAAGTTCATAACTAACTTCTTTCTTTTATAACATAAAGATGATTTCTTTATAAGTCTTTGTCCATATACTGCTGCATTCTTTGGAATTGGTTGTTTTTCAGGGCAAAGGAGCGAAAGGGACTTGAAGAAGGGTTTGGACCCTTGAGGAACTTCTCGAACGTAGGACCTGAGGTACGCCCTTCTTACTTTAGAATTTGATTATTATAGCGTAATGGCTGTGTGAATGTATGTTTCTCTGTTTAGACAATTTTCAGTCTACTAGGGTTTCCACCCAAAAGCCCTATTGGAGAAAATCCCTTAACAAAATTGGCGACTCCGCTGGGGACAACACTCTTGTTGTTCCTAGTTTGGGTGTTTATCAAGCCAATCAGGGCTCAGTTTCTTGTTGGTTTTCTGTTACTTCCTGGTCTGTTCTTGAATTCTAAGTTTTGCCAGTTTCTTTAGTTTGTTTTTTATTTTTCTTGAAATCTTTCATATACGCTGTTTTCCTTAGTTACAGAAGTGGACGTACGCTTGTTTCCCGAGGTAAACCTGCGTATATGTAGGTTTCCTCAGGCACAGTCGCATATACACACAATCTGCACATAAGTACAGTCGCGTATATATTGTAATTTTCAAGATTTATAAATTGTTGTGTCTCTGAAGTTTGTCTGGTGGTTTAATTCGGTTTGAAACAATAATTTTGGTCAGTATCAGTTGTTTGTTTTACAGCAAGCGTCTTACTTCGATTTCTCTCTGATTATAAGGAGTATTGGTCTTGTTTTGAGTTTGCAAGCATCATCGTATTTTTGCTAAAAGCATGCAAGATTTCTTGTTGGAATCTTGGCTGCTCTGATTTATCAGAGCAGAAAGATTGTTATCAATCTTTGTGTTGAATTTTTCTTTTGGTGACTTTTTGTTTGCTTGACAAAATCACTTTTTATGACCATCTACTTCTTTGTTTCATCAAAGGTGTCAATTGACACTTTCTTGAAATTGTTTTTTTGATCTTTTTTGGTCTTTGTTACCAAAGCTTTCATTGTTGGTTTCGATTGTTAAAAAGCATTTTTAAACACATTTGTTTTTGTTGAGTTTTCATTCATTTTATCGTGTCAACTTGCAAAAGTGTTTCTTGCTTATTGTTTCAATTGCAAAGTGTCAGTTTTGTTGAGAGCATTTTTGAGAAGAATTTTTTGTTGCTACTTTGAAGAGAACTTTTTGAAAAGTTTTGTTTTGCTTTCTTGAACTTGCTTTTCATTTGGTGAATGAAAGTGATTTATTGTAGAATTGAGACTTCTGTGATTTGTCATAGTTATAAGGAGAGCTTCAGCGTAAATCACATAAGAAAGATTTTTGCCTAGAAAGTGATTTATGTTTGTCTTGAGTTTTGTTTTTAGTGTTTAGATGAAATGAATGGTAGCATCTCATATTCCATCTAGACATTGTAAGTGGCAAAAGAAAATTTGATAAGCAAAGCAACTTTCATTTCTTGTTTTAGAGTTGTTTTCAATCTTGCATCAAACATATAGTTGTTGCATTAGGATAGATTTGCATATCTTTAGGCATACATAGTTTTGTTAACTTTTTGAGTGTGAAGTGTGAATTAACGAAAAGAAAAGAAAAGTTTGTTTCATTAGAAGTTTCCTTTCAAACCCTGTAGAAATTACTCTTCATCGAAAAACAATGACAAGTGCACATGCATATAGTTAGGTTTTATTAATTTCTTTTGTGTAAAAAAACACCACTAGTTTCACTTCCATCATCCCCTGACTTTAACAACAACCCATTTTAAAATCAAGCACTAACTAAAATTCACTAGAACTTTTTCTTTTAAGTTAAATACACCAACAAGTTTAGGATTTTAGGGCCTTGGATTAGGTGAGTGGAGAGTTAACTCTCCAAGGCCATTTAAACGTCAAACATAGGAGTCTGAATAACGAGAGAAAATCCAATAGCGTTAGGAAGACCAGGAAAGCTCTAGATCTGGGAGTTAAGCACGAGGGTCTGTGAAGACAAGGAAGAGAGATACCGCCTCTCCTACTTTTCCGAACTTACCTCACGACTGTTCCGCCTGGCTTCTGCAATGAGTTGGTATCCATAGTTGCTACTCCTAGGGAACTACATAGGTGGCTGTGGAGGGGAATCCCGTGGAACTTGAGGTCGACGTTGTATCACTCTCGACAGTACTACTGGAGGGCACCCTTGCGAAGCTTGGGGGCTTGCATCGGCGCAGGCTGTTGTTAGGAGGTCAGCGTAACTTCCTCTGTTACCTTCGCTGATAGGCCTAGGCCCTCATCATCCCAGACTATCTTCGGAAGGCCCCTTATTTTTCACTTTCTCTTATTTTGGTGTCCGGTCCTCATTACCCGAAGCGGAAATACTTGGAATTTGTTTGACTGGCTATATCTTTAGGGACTTTATAGTGGGTGCTCTGTGCTCTTAGTTGGCCTAGCTTTAAATTTTTTGAGTCTTTAGTTAGATCTTAAACAAGAAATTCAAAGTGGCTGACCGATCTCTTAGACGGTCTCGAAGACTTCATGGTCTTTCACCACCGAGTTTAGAGCCTTCTCCGAGAAGGTGCAGAGGAAATAATACCGGTGGGTTTCGTCCCACGGCAATTGACGCATCGGGGATTGATCCTCCTCTCGGGGGCATTAGTATTGAAGCAAGGCCTGGTACTTCCGTGGAACAAGAGAGGAACACTCCAGTTCTTTCTCGAGTTCACTTACAAGTGGAGGATAATATAGAGGTAGAAGAACTTTCAGAGTCGTTAGCGGCTCTGAATTCTCCCCTATTGTCTAGTCATCCACACGTATTACAATACTTTGGGACTCCGACGCATAGACCGTCAAGTCCAGGTTACGCTACGCACTTACCTTCGATGACCACTACTGGAAGCATGGCTTCTACAAGTGCTACGACTGTGCAGACTCCCATATTTGTACAAGGGGGAGGAACTATTTCCATCTCCTCCGTCTCTTTATTCAGATCTTTTGCTAGCACGTCTTTTGTTGGGTCTACCTCCATTCCGTCCATGAGTGGAAATTCCCAAACCAATGCTTTTGGTTCTGGATTCTTCCCATTTAGTGCCCATTCACAGGGCATTCCTTCAGCTCCATTCGGGGCTGCCACGTCCATGATGAGTGGATTGGATTCGTTCCAAGGTTTTCCATTCAGAAGTGGTCATATACCACATTCCAACCCTACGATAGGATCCATGCCTTTTTCTTTTGTAGGACAAAGCAAAAATCCTTTCCAATGTTGGAATAACCCTGGGCTTAGTAGTGCCGGAATTGGGAATCCATTTTTTGGCCAATATGGGAATAGGACGTATACCACAGTTAGTTCATTTCAAAGTATTCCTCCCCTAGCTTCGTCTTGGAATCCATATCAGGGGTTATCAACTCCTTATAATCCTTTAGGAGGAAACTTTGCTGGGTATGGTGGATATACGGTCGGAGTTGGTCAAACTCCGAGTTTTGCTGGGTCACAAGGCTTGCCTTTTGGTTCAGCAAGTTCTACTGGATACTTCAGGCAGCCTGGTGCCTTCCAAAACCTAGGCCAATCTTTTCAGAGCTTTGGGACTGCCGCCCAATCAGGGTGGAATCCCCAAGCTCCTCCTAGACTTCCGTTTTTGGCAATGTTGAACTTGCTAGATCTCACTAAGTTAACTAACGACCCAATCAAGTACAATTCGGCCTGGTCTCCGGTCCCAACTAAACTCCCTTTGAATATTCCAAAATTCGAAGGGAAGAATGGTGAGGACCCGGGTGACCATGTAACCATGTTCCACTTATGGTGCTCATCGAACTCCCTGATCGATGACTCAGTTAGGTTGAGATTATTTCAACGCACCTTGAATGGTAACATGGCCAAATGGTATATAGAGTTTCCTGGGGGCATCTTTACATCGTTCGCCGACTTAGCCAATATTTTATTGAACCATTTTCAGTTGCCTGTCCGGTATGATGCCGAAACCGAACTACTGGCCACTTTTCGTCAGGATAGGGCAACTCACATTTCTGATCATATTCAGGAATGGAGACGGAGAAAGAGGCTCATTAAAACCAAAATCCCTTCAGAGTACCATCTTGAGTGGTTTTTGAAGTCTTTGATACCTGAGATCTCCAAGGATGTCTCCATGTCTGGGGTCTATTCTTAGGAGCAAGCCATTTTTAGGGCCCATCAATTAGAATTGATCTACTCTCAGTTTGGGATCCTACAAAAGTACTTGCCAAATGCTCCTGGGTCTAATGTTGACGTAGCTAAGCTGAAGGCAGGTCCTCACACGGATGGTATTGTTGGGTCGGTAGACATGAATACGATGAACTTGTTGAATCAATTGCAACAGTTTCTTTACAAACTGCTTCTAACAACCAAGACACATCGTCTAACCCTTTGGCTTCCCAAACTTCTTCGATTAACACCGTCCAATCTGATAACCCCAAAGGAAATCAAATTTCCAATGGGAAAAAGAAAGGACGAGGTAAGAAAAAGAACCAGGATGGGAAGCCTAATGCAAATAAATCCAGCAATAATGCTAGTGGAGGTAGAAATGAGTCGAAAAAGAAAGTCAAGTTTCCATGAAAGTTGTGCAGTGGAGACCATTTAACTCATCTTTGCCCCAAGATTGAAGATGCTCAACGCTTGTTAGGGCAGCAAGGGACTTCTAGTTCCCAAGCTGTGTTAACCAAACCTTTTCCCCAAGGGCAACAACTTCTTGCTGGCGCGAGTTCAAACCCTAGAACCTCTGCAGGGGGCAACCAGGAAGGGGAAAAATCATCGAATGTTTTCATGATGGGTTTTAATGTCCATGTGGCTACTCGGTCACGTGATTATGGTGAAGCTGAAACTTCCAAGGACAAGGCTGTTCCCGGAAGTACTGACCTTCATATCGAGCAACCCCCTATTGAGACTATACCACAGATACCGAAAGGTTCCGCTAAATGCGCGACTATTAATCCTAATGCTAGGGCCGCCCAAAATTACTCCACTGTGGAGGATCTAGCCCATAGTCCATGCGCAATGTCTGCTTTAGAGGTTCTCCATTCGTGTCCGGCTCAGAGAAGTGCTTTAATTTCCACGATTGGGGCAGTCGATCCAACTAATTCTTTAGTGCTCACTTTTGACATGTTAAATGTAAAAAAGAAACTCCCTCATCATATGGCTTTTTAAATAAAGTCTACATACCGGAAAATTAACATTTTTTGAACTGTTATTGATGAAGGGGCTTCTATGTGCATCATGTCGATGTCATGTTGGAAGGCTATTGGATCGCCTTCGGCTGTTCCTTCACCTACCGTCTTGATTGCATTCGATGGCCATTCTCATAAGCCGCATGGGATTATCCCGACCTTTCCTATATGTGTTGGGGGGAAGGTCCTTAATATTGAAGTAGAAGTCGTAGATGCTAACCTAGACTATAATCTCCTCCTAGGAAGGAACTGGGTATACGAAATGGACGCCATTGTTTCGACTCTGTTTCATGCCATTTGCTTTCCTCATGAGGGGAAAATTGTAAAGGTTGATCAATTGGATTATTGTCCAGTTGATCCTCAAGTAAGCTCTGACTGTACTGTTCCTTTAGTGGATAACCCTCGTCTGCCTACTGAGAATTTAGGAGTAGGGATGAATTCCTCGTTGATGGGTACTTTTGAGTTTCCCTCTCCTATCGCTAAAATCAATACCATTTCATCATCTAAGGAGTTTTCTCGAGATGGGTTCTTTCGAACTCGTTATTTTTCAGACCCTTGGACCTTGCCTTCACCTACGACCACATTAGTTGAAGGACAGGAAAATGGAATGGAATTTCCTATATCTGCAACTGAGCTTAGATATCAGTCTATCGTCAACTCTGCAGATGACCATTCTACTCCTTTTTCCGAAGAGGAGTTAGATGGCGATGTGGCCCTCACTTGGAGCCTTGATTCTACCTCTATTTTGGACTGCTTAGATTCAGTTTTACCTTCGGAAGAAGCAATTCTTGAAGCAATGATGGGTATAGATCAACCTTGGGAAGATTTACACCATCATTCATAATTTCTTCCTCCATTGCAGGAGGTCGAATCTAGATTCTCCGAGCTCTGTTCTAGTGATTTTGTACGGTGTCAAACCCTTTGGCTCCAGCACACGTTCATGCCGAAGGTAATATGTCGGTGATTTCAAAAACAACACCTATAAACATCTCTAGGGACCCTAACATGATCGATAATCTCTTCATTGGAATTGAGTGTTCCCCTGAAGAAATTCAAATTTACACCAACCTATTCAAAGCATTTCGGGATGTATTTGCTTGGTCTTATGAAGAAATGCCTGGCATTGACCCATCGATAGTTCAGCATGAGATCAAGATGTATGAAAACGCCAAACCTGTTCGTCAGAGGCTTCGGCCAGTCAAGCCTAGGAAAGCATCAGCTATCAAAGCGGAAGTGGAGAAGCTGCTAAAGGCGGGTTTTATATACCCTGTTCCTCTTACTGATTGGGTTTCTAATCTAGTTCCTGTAGATAAAAAGAAAGGAACAATCTGAGTATGCATCAATTTTAGGGACCTAAACAAGGCTTGTCCCAAAGATAATTACCCCACGCCATTCATTGATCAGATTATCGATGAGTGTGTGGGTAATGAGATTTTTTCCTTCATGGATGGATTCTCTGGTTATAATCAAATTTCTATCCGTCCTGAAGATCAACATAAGATAGCCTTTATATGTCCCCTGGGGTACCTTTGCATATAGAAAGATGCCTTTTGGTCTTAAAAATGTTGGAGCTACTTTTCAGCGGGCCATGTCATATGCTTTCCACGACATCAAGCATGTCATCGAAGCGTACTTAGATGATCTCGCTGCTCGTTCTTGAAAGAGAACTAATCACCCTAGCCACCTTTGATTGGTTTTCGAGTGATTTCATTTTTATAAAATCCGGTTGAATCCCAACAAGTGCATTTTCATGGTTACATCCGGTCAGTTTTTAGGGTTCATTGTGTCAAATGAAGGGATTCAGGTTGATCCCTTCAAGGTTGAGGCAATAGTTCGGTTGCCTCCCCCGTCCTCAATTCGTCAACTTCAGAGTCTTCAAGGGAAGGCTAATTTCTTAAGATGATTTATAGAAAACTATGCCGAGATCACTAAAGGGTTCATGCGGTTGTTACGGAAAGGAGTTTCATTCGTATGGGATGACTTTGCGCAATGATCGTTCGATGCTTTGAAAAAAGCACTAGTCTCTACCCCGCTTTTGAGTCCACCGGATTATGGTAGAGACTTCCTTTTATATCTCGCTGCAGCAGAATCAACCATTGGTATGGTTCTGATTCAGGAGGATGACGCTCTCACCAAGCATGTGATTTATTATTTGAGCCGAGGCTTAATAGGTCCTAAACTTCGCTATTCTTCGGTTGAGAAGTTGGCCTTGGCAACTGTTGATGTTGTCCAGCGGCTCCGTCATTATATCTTACTAAGCAAAACTTTTGTCTTAGCGACAATCATTCCATTTCAATTTTTCCTCAGTAGTCAAGTGATTGGGGGCAAATATAATAGATGGATAGTCATCTTGCAAGAATTCGATCTCGAGTTCTTGTCAGCCAAGTCTAAGAAATCCATGGTTTTCGCTGAGCTAATTTCTGAGCTGCTTGTGGAGAGGATACGGTTTATGAGGAAAGTTTTCCTGACGAACATTTATTCCTCATCTCTTCACTCGACCCTTGGTATGGAGATATCATTGTCTATCTCCAGACTTCGAAGTTTCCCTCTACTTTCTCCAAGGATGAACGTCCTAAATTACGTCACCTGGCTAAAAATTATGTTATCATTGGTGATACCTTATACCGTCAAGGGGTTGATTCAATCCTTCGGTGCTGTTTAACCTTGGAGGAAGTAGAGTCAGTTCTTAATGATTGCCACAATGGAGCTTGTGGTGGTCATCTATCAGGGCTTGCTACAGCCCAGCGCATCTTACGTGCTGGCTATTTTTGGCCTTCACTTTTGAAAGACTGTGTGGAAGCGGTCAAACGTTGCCACCCTTGTTAGATATTTACTTGAAAGATGCGTGCTCATCCAGCTCCTCTTTTTCCCATTGTCACCGTCGGTCCTTTTACTAAGTGGGGTATTGATTTTACAACTTGTAATCCACCTTCAACAGCGAATCACAAGTACATTATTGTAACTGTAGATTACTTTACGAAGTGGGCCGAAGCCATACCCACTTATAAAAATGATAGTGACATGACAACTTTATTTCTTTTCAATCAGGTTATCTCAATATTCGATGTCCCAAGAGATATTGTCACTGATCATGGCAGCCACTTCCAGAATCAACTGATGTCTGAATTGGCTCTTAAATTAGGTTTTCGGCAAGAGCATTCGTCTCCTTATTATCCTCAGGCCAATGGATAGGTCGAGGCAGTCAATAAAACTCTTAAGACGATACTCAAATGGACAATCAACAAAAATTGGTCCAATTGGCACATTATGTTGTATTCGGCTCTTTGGGCATACTGGACCTCCGTAAAGACTGCTACTGGTTTTACACCTTTTCAGTTGGTTTACGGGATGAAATATATATTTCCGATCGAATGTGAAATTCCATCTCTCAAGTTAGCTGTAGAGCTCCTTCCAGAGACTTTGAGTCTCGAAGAGCGCCTCCTTCACTTGGAACATCTCGATGAGCAGCGTCGAGATACTACCACGATGAATGAGGCCCATAAGAAAAGGGTCAAAAAGCAGTATGATAAATTTGTCTGTCCTC
This sequence comes from Pinus taeda, assembly GCA_000404065.3. Lineage (NCBI taxonomy): Eukaryota > Viridiplantae > Streptophyta > Pinopsida > Pinales > Pinaceae > Pinus > Pinus taeda. Next base: position 20,322 of record APFE030409065.1, on the reverse strand, counting down.
GAGTCTTTTCTGAAGGCGACCTTGTCTTGGTCTATGACCAAGATAAAGACACCTTGGGAGCAGGCAAGTTTAAGCCTATGTGGTACGGTCCTTTCATTATTAAACGAGTTTTAGAAAAAGGGTCGTATGAGTTAATCGATTTCGAGGGAAACAAGCTGGCGGAACCCCGAAACGGGCTCTACCTAAAGAAGTAATTTTCTTAAGTAGGGGTTAGGCAATGGCTTCTTTGTATATTATGTATATTTGTACATATATCATCGAGAATTTTGTGATGTCAACACTTTTTGGTCTGCTGTTGCAGGTGTTGATGGATGACTTGGTCTATTTTGGGTTCGCCGATGGTGCTAGTCGGCACACTCAGAATCTCGCTTCCGCAGCTTGGGTACTTTATTATCCAACTGGTCAATTGATGGTATCAAGAGGCATATTCATTGGTCCTGCTTCAAATAATATGGCTGAGTATACTGCCGTTATTAATTTACTATCCAAGGCAATCTCTTATGAGATCGACTCGTTGGTAGTTTATCTCGATTCTCAATTGATATTGTCTCAATTAAATAACATTTATCGGGTAAGGAATCCATGTTTATATCACCAGTATTTAAGGGTGAGGTTGTTGTAAATATCATTTGTTTATATTAATTATTTGCACATTTCAAGATCTCATAATTGGTTAGCTAATTCTATCGCTAATCAAGCATTAGACTGGCATATCAATCATTCATCATAATAAAATCAAGCATCAAAAAGTAAAACTATATATATATCATCATACAAGTATCTCGAGTGTACATATGTTGTCCAAAAATATACAAAATTGGGACTCAAATGCCCATAATCATGTCCGACATATCTAATGCCCCATCTCAGGATGAGCGGCCAAGTAGGTAACTATTGCATTGGCTACACGCCGAAAAGTGCGAACCCAGTCACGTGGCATGCCGACCACATGACGTTGCATATCCTCAAGAAGGTCCTCTATAGCATCCATCAGTACTCAACAGCTCAGTCTCGTCAAGTGTCGCTGGACGTTGTGTAGAGTCCGTTCCATCTCAGCAGCCGCCTCTTCGGCTCCTCGGCCGTGTCGTCTGTGTTGCGGGAGTCCATCTCGTCGCACTGGCTCAATGTCTGGATCATGATCATTATATTAGTCATTTTAATCTCATCAAAAAATATTTTTCAAAATGTATCATTATATTTGAAAAATCCAAAAAAAATCATAAAATCAAAAAATCCTTACCAATCTCGCCCCATGCTGCATTTGGCGGTAATGCTAGGTCAGGATCTCCTTAGAAGTCCAGCCCAACATAGGGTTAGTCGTCTACGACGATGATCTACTGATACTACCAGGTGAAGAACTCATCATCAAAAGCAGTCCTAGGAACCTCCCCACCCCCCAGACATTTCATCAGATCAGCCCACCGGCCCATGTGCGGGTCGCGTGGGGTGCTGATGGAAACTGCTACCTTGAGGCGGAGTGCGGGAATCCTCTCGAAGAAGAAAGTGCACAAGATAGTCCCGTAGCCAAAGTTTTTGGTCTGACCCCTCTTAATAGAAGTGAGCTGGCTCTTCATACTGGCCAGAAGAGGAGTACACCAGTCAAACACAGTAGTGAGACAATCCACTGCCAAGTTCATGGTGAGCCGTGATGCCTGATGCAGAGAGGACGATCCATTCACTTGAGCTATGGTGAACAGGATGATCCTCAGTGATAAACTCGCCATGTGTGCAATAGATATCTGGCTCCCAACTTTCTTGGGATGTCCTGGGAAGTATATCTATACATAGTCCTCTATAGTGAGACTGCTCCGTGTCCTGCCCCGGGACTGTACTACCTCTCCCCTTCGGGAAAGGCCCGTGATAAAGTAAATATCCTCCACTTCTACTTTGAGTGGCATTTGATCAATCATGAAGGCTTCTTCCTCGACATCCCAATAGTCAATGAGCATTTCAAGCAGTCGTACATTGGCTTTCATGTTCAGCAGTTTGAAGAATTTGAGCAAGCCGCATCCCTGTAAAGCATCCAAGGCTTAAGGATCATTTATAACTTCATTATCCACCGCTGCATGTTCTCTTTCACGCCATGTGATCGAAATCCTGAGAAAAAATTGAGTTTCAACCATTAGTTTTTGATTAAAATTGGCTCATGGCGTATACGCGGGTTACTGTATACACAGTCGCGTATAGGGCCCGCGTGTACGCAGGTTTCATTTATCAACCTGCGTATACGCCGCGGTGAAATTTCGAACAATAGTTCAATGGTGAAACATCAATGGAAAATCCTAAAACTAATCACAATGAATTGCAAGCTAAATGTAAGAGTTACCTGGAAGATTTTGAAGAATTTGAACGGTCGAATTTGGCACACGAGAAATTTGCTCCTTTGGCTCCAAATATTTTCTCTCCAAATCAATTGGTAAAAATGGTGAGTCGAAAATCCCTTTTATAAGTTTTGAAAATCCAAAATGTTTTGAAAATTTCATTTTTTTTTGTCTCATGTGACTTTTAACTTGGGAGCTTGGAGTGTCGAGAATGGTTTGCTTTTCAGGACATTTTGGACATTTTAGACTTTTTCGAGACGGTTCCATGACTGCTGACCCGTCATGGCAGGTATCGTTTTTTCACTGGCATATAGCTTAGGGACATCATTTTTCCATTGCATCATGCATACTAGCCTCCATCTGTCGATACATTTGCCATAGGGTCGATCCCATTGTGTTATGGTTCGTAAGCCATCTTCACTTGCTGATTTTTAAAATCATGACACGATGGTAGAGCCATCCTTTACATGGGCATCGTAGTTAGCACCTCACTAACATTTGTTTCCCATGCTGCTTCAATTTGAGTAGGCTTGGGAGTCCTCTGTAGGCGCACCATGACTTATGCGTTGAACACTCATTCCTCTTAGCTTCTTCGCTTTTTTCTGGCCTTATACCCTAGAGGCTCCTTTGTGTTGAGTTGTACTACTACATTGCATGTTGACCATTTGCACCTTTTGGCCTAGAGCTGGCTTCACTTGGACTCATGTTTAAGCCAACTTTTGACCATGACGACTGTAAAATCAACCTTGCATACATTTGACTTCTGCAACTTGACACACCTTGACCCGTGGAAGGAACATACCTTTGAGTGTCACTGACCAGTTTTCGCCTCCCTGCATTGAGCATAGGAATGTTCCATTCCTAGGAACTAGATCATCTATTTCATCGACACTCGTTCTTTTTACTATACCATAGCATTCTTTTATTCTTTTTTGAGTTTAACAGAAAAAGACAAAAAAATTAAATATTCCAAAAAGAGAGGGAAAGAGACAGTATTTCCATTTATTATTGGCAGCTAGAGTCAGTCATGTCGCCCTTGAACAAAGAACTCAAAACAAAGTCTCCTCCGTTTGGGCGGGATTTAGTTTGACTTAGGTACGCCATAACCTTGTTATTGAGTCAGTTCTCCCCCAATTGGTTATCTCTTCCAATCATATGGAGGGTTCGTTCATGCCTCCTGCATGACGAACTTATATAGAGTCATCATATGCCGCCATATAGTCACATTGAGTCGTGCTTTTGTTCAAGGGAAGTTAGCCTGAGTCAGCCTCTCTGCGGTGTCTCTTGACTCATTTTTCAATCGGCCATCCCTGGTTGTCAATGTTGTGTCTATTATCACATCAATTATATTGGTCCTTTACTTGTGCCTGTTTGAGAAGGTCTCCATTGACTTCTTGCTGGTAGGTCTTGTCCTTATCGACGATGACATCTTGCTCTGACGACAGGCCTAGAGCTGCACCCTGGCCCTATTTTCATTATTGATAGGTTACCTTGTGCTTAGCATTGATCAGTATCATGGTTCTTTGACTCAGTGGTTTCCCTTGTGTTCGACGTCAGCTTACATTATCACACATTGGGATTCGTGCAGTACCTTGGTTTCCATTTGACCCTATTAGTGGATACCTCGCCTCTGTGTCAGCTTTCATTATTGGTTGGTTCAGAGGGTTTCTGTCATGCACTAGCCACATCTTGTGTACACCGGAAATGTACTTCGGGTGGGTTACTACATCTCTTTCATCTGATTCCTTCCACATTATTGGCCTACATGTTACACTCGTGCTAGATTGATGAAGGATGCCTTAATGCCTTCCTTCTAGCGGATCTTTCCCTATCGACTCCGACTCATTGCTCTGGGCCAAAGATCTAGAGTCCATTTGGCAGTACCTTGGGGTTTGCAGTCATTAGTGGCAGATCCTTCACTATCAACAGTGGGAAACCATCATTCTCTCCTGATCGATAGATTCTTACAGGTGTTCGACTTCAGCTCATCTATTCGCACTTGTTGGTTTGTACTGGGTACCTTGACGCTCATTATCATTGTTGGTGAGTAGTCTCACATTTGTTAATGGTATACATCAATGACCGGTAATCAAATGATTTCTCACATGGTCGACTTCAGATCATTTATTCCCATGGTGTAGAAATGTACCACGGTGGTCGGTGAAGACGTTAGGTTGTGTCGGCTTTCATTGGTTCACTTGACAGTTGCTCCTGTTGCTGACAGTTGATACCACTCCACCTTATATGTTGCAGTCAGTCATGGCGAAATTTTATATGCTGGAACCTGAGTTTGCAATGTAGTACCATCCTTTTCCATCATGTTCAGTTGGTACCTTTGGGATTAGTCTTTGATATCAGTGATCTGTTGTATTTCTCAGCATCATTGACATTTTTATATGTGATATTCAGACATGTACTTGTTCGATCATGATCAGATGATCCATTATGTATTTTCCAGTCATTTATACTTGTATACTTAGTGGATCCACTTGTACTTGATATGCGGACATGATTTTCTTTCTCTGAGCATGGGTATGCCTACCTCAGACGATGTTTCTTCCTTATCTCCTTTTGTGGCTTGGCAGGCTGAATTCTAGTGAAGTACTCCTCGGTTTTTGGCAGATTTCCTTTCCATGTACTTTCTTAATATATTTCGGTCATCATGTACCCCTTCTGACCTTAGATATTAGGGGGCATCTGTTATAGATCCAAATCTCACTATTATGGTTTGTGATGCTGCACTCATGGCCTAGGGCAACCCCTCCTTCCAGACCTGGTCCCAAATTTAAAAAACAGTGTTTTATTCCTTGTATGTGACATTGCCCTGACTTAAACGCACGTATACGCGGGTAGGCATATACCCAACTTGCGTATATGTATTAAAACACTTAAAAAAATATAAAACTCCTTATTTTCAGGCAGAGATCACGGGTTTTACCTGCTGATCACCTGTTAGAGCCCGTGGCCCAACTGTTCCCAACCAACTCCCAACTAAAAAACTACTTTGGGAGTGGTATAAAAATACATCAAAGGGAATGCCTAAGGGAGGAGAGAAGAGAGAGAAAGGTTATTACACTGAGATTTTTCCCCTGACCGGGTCTAAAGACCCTTGTGCCTTCTGCACTTCCCCCATTTGTACAGGAAACCCTTATTTCCTTGTGTGTTGATGTTCATCCACTAGTTATGGCATCATGGAGTGAGCCTTGGAAGGAGATATGCTAAAGGCTTGAGGCTGGACGGATCTGGAAGGAAGCTTTGCTTGGAGCCTGCGAAAGGTTACTCAGGTGATAATACTCCTTTTGTACATTCTATTTGTCTATAATAAATAAACACGTCTTGGTTCCTGATATGCTTCTTCTTTATGTTTATGATGTTCATGTTTGAATTTCATATGTGAATGGTTGTTTAAAGTTCATAACTAACTTCCTTCTTTTATAACATAAAGATGAATTCTTTATAAGTCTTTGTCCCTATACTACTATATTCTTTGGAATTGGTTGTTTTACAGGACAAAGGAGCGAAAGGGACTTGAAGAAGGGTTTGGACCCTTGAGGAACTTCTCGAACGTAGGACCTGAGGTACGCCCCTCTTACTATAGAATTTTCTTCTTATAGCATAATGGCTGTGCGAATGTGTGTTTCTTTGCTTAGACAACTTTCAGACTGCTAGGGTTTCCACCCAAAAGCCCTAGGGGAGCAAATCCCTCAACAATACCACATATACAACATGTACACAATACCACCTATACATAACACCACTTGCATAACATGTACACAACATCACATGTACACAACACCACCTTCAGAATGTGTACACAATGCCACATGTACATCATACCACCTGCACAATGTGTACACAATGCCAAATGTACACAACACCACATGCATGACAAGAACATGATACCACATCTACGCAACACCATATGTACAACATGTACACAACACCACCTACACACAACACCATATGTACAACATGTACATGGCATCACATGCTCACAGCACCACATGTACAATCATGCACACAACACCATATGTACATAGCACCATGTGTACAACATGCACACAACATCATATGTACATAGCACTGAATAACAACATGTACATAACACCCTATTTACACAACACTGCATATCCAACGTGTGCACAACATCATATGCACACAACACCGCATATCCATCATGCACATAGTATAATATGTACACAACACCATATACCCAACATGTACATAGCACCATCTATACCCAACGTTGCATATGCAACATTCGCACAATACTATATGTACCATCTTTGTAGATAACATTGCATAAACAACATGTACACACACTATACATGCACAACACCACACGTGCGCAACATCATAGATTCAACATGTACAACATAAACAACAACTACACAACAGTAGTATGACACATCCGAAACCACATTGTCTCTACCAAGCAACCTTGCTTCTAGTGTCTCTCTACTATCCATACTTATCCCAACATCTCGCAGATCACATTGCTTTGATTTCGCTAAAGTATCCCTTAGTATAGCCTATCCATAACATAGACATAATATAATCACACAATACCAACTCATAACCACACGATACTAACCTCATATATTTGTCATGACTATTCTTCCACTCGATTCCTCATAAACTAGGAACCTGTTCATTTCATTCACCTGTGTAAGAAAGCATTCCTCCACAAGAATGATTACTACCGACCCTGTCAGACAACAACATACATACATACATACATATAAATATTAGCATTAATAATCATGATCCATGGTGACCCTATCAAACATGACATACATACATACATACATACATGTATACAAATATCGACATAAACATAATAATGATCACAACATAATTACTAGATATCATAAGGTCAACGTTAAGAGAACACCCTTTATGTGTCCAACACATGCGCAACATGGAGAACAACATTTCCCAACATAGCCATGACATTTGAAACCTCAAATCCATTTACTTTACCCTTTCTGTTACCTTTCTCATGATTGTCCTATCACCATCAATTCACCTCAATGGACCTAACCAATCCAACTAGTTGTCATATGATTTCCTTTAGTTGCCCTTAAACATGCAATGAGATTAATCTAAATCTTTCATTAGCAATTGGGTTTCATTCAGCTCCTCTCAAGCTCCATTAACTTTCCTCTTTCCCAACCAATTCCCAAGACTGGCTTAAGACATAAAAGGCAATTAAAAATGCAAACAAGAAGGAAACCATGAAAACCAATAACAATATGACATTGCAAAGAAAGTGGGAAGGAATTTCACTAAATGTAAACAAAACCGCGAATCAAGCTCAAAAAATCACAAAATACGAAAATCATAAGACTAGCAATAAACACCATGACTCAATCCCCATGGTTCCCAAGGAAAGATCAACCCGAGTATCCTTCATGATTTCATGGAAACCTCTCTTTTCCATGCAATCCCCTACATCATATTTCCATAAACACATAATTGTCAGTGCATAAATAAATATAACAATGCACTGGATACCTTACCTTGTTGTGCCAAGTACGTTGATTGCAACTGAACACATCCATGCCATCTCTCAAGGGATTCCAATAATTTGATGAATCTAGCAATAACTAGAACCAACTATTATACCTATTAAATACATGTCCATGAACATAGCGCATATCCACATAATTTCAAATAAGAGCAAGATTAAGAAGATTCTTGTATTCAAAGAACTCATTTGTTTGGAGTTAGGGTTTCCAAACATAGCCAAATTAATTCTTGCCCAATTCGTTTCTTTTACCTTTACATTGCTGCAATCAAGTCTTACTATGTATTGTCACATCACCCAATGGGTAGTTATATAAACAAAACAACTATTACATTGTCATACTAATGGCAAGCATGTTACCCTGAAACTGCTCACACATGTCAACCACATGTTCCAAATATCGAGACAATCATATCTATCAATTTTAAATCAACCTTTACCAAGACTAATAATCATGTCATAATCCATAGTCAACTCATATTCATTAGACATAATGCAACAACAATCACCTACTTACACTCAAATAGATATTAATTGTCTCAAGACATATGTGTTAGTACGACCATCTTAAAACAAGATCATTTCTTGATGCAATCTTATAGACACTTACTCATATCATGTAATTAATAAAACATTCAAATAAACTATAAATCTACCATGTTAGATAAATCAACTAGAAGAAATAATATACACCAAACACTCAACACCGAATAGATGACATAATCAAACATTCAAGTACCAAGTAGATGACATAAGGAACTAATACCTTAATATATCTCAAGGGAAGCTATCTTGTCTACACAATCAATCTGGATTAGCACAATATAACTTAACAACATATCAAATCAAACATAAACAAGGTCATGATATCCATAATAGTAACTAGTTAACATGTTCACATCATAAACTCATAAACAATTATTATTCATACATAATAATCACATCTACGGAGCCAGTCTAGATTAATACAAAATGACGTCACAAATAAGTCGACTCATACCTGAACGTCATAACCCTAGCCATTTTCATAGACCAATCCAACTTAGTAGGATACATATAACATCAAGATCTTAATGTAATAACCCTAATCATTAAGTTACTAGCATATAACAACAATAAGTTATATATCATCCTCGTCAACAACATATAACCTAATCATCAAGTTAACTATCATATAACAACAACAAGTTAACCTATAACACACTCATCAACAACATATAACATAATCATCAAGTTATATAGCATAAAACAACAATAGCCATGCATACACCAACATGTTACTATCATTCATCACTATCTGGCACATGTGCATATGACTACACTAATCAACTAGCATCTATCATGTATGTAACCATAACATCAATAGAATTAAAATCATAATGCGTATAACCTACATACCTGCATGCCCAAAATACAAACCTGTATGATGACATGCTCTTGCCTCAAGTTCCAATATTGCAACTTCACTTTTATGGTCTGCATCTCTGCTCTATCTCAGCCCACACATTAGCATCATAATATACCAATATCATCATGATGACCTAATTTCATACAATTACCTCATGCACAATAACCTTCACCATGAAAATGCATGCATAACAACATATAGACACAGACATGCATAAAAAATTCATATACAACCATACATTCATGACTAAATCATCCCAACAACATCATCAACCTTCACATGGCGACATCACTCCAACCATGATCAACACCAACAAAATGAAAAAATCACATGGACTACAAGCATAAGGAAAACATATGTAAATGACATGAATGCATGACCAACACATTGCCCATCCAATCCAAGGGGTGAAACATGCTCTGATACCACTCTATAACACCCTCCTCCCACATCTACCCAAGTAACCAACCAACCAAGGTAAACATGTGACGAGAAGTTACTATGACATGATTCGACCTCCTAAGTCACCTTAAGGAAGTGGAACCAACAGAAACACACCATACAAACCTTCCACATCATCAACAAGACTCTCAACAACCATCCCAACCTCTTAGGTAACCAACCCCTGAGTCCCACTGAGTTTTTAGACCAATTAAACCCTGGACGCTCCCATGATATGGGAATGCCCACATCCATAAGGCTCTGGATGCTCCCACAACATGGTATGCCAGTATCCAGGGACTATTTTTCTCAATGTTGTTCCAATGTACCCAGGAGTTGAGCCACCTGTAAGGCACAAAGCCCTAGTCATTGCCCATAATTCAGTTATACCTTTAGAACAAAAAGATAACAATGGAATGATGATGCAAATGCAATTGCTTGAACAAGGGATTGACTAGACCCCTACTAGCCATGAAAGGAATTCTGTCAAACATATCACAGTTATGTAATCTACAGGTTTAAACAACATATATGAGCATAGGGGTCTCATACTTATCTGAAAATCACTAAGAAGCATTGATGCCTCAACACATTAGTTGTAGTTTCATCCATTAGGCCATAGATATATTGTTCATTCATATACAAGTAAAAACATGATGGGAGCCATACACAGACACTGTCAAAATACATATTCATAACCAACATAATAACAATAGAAATGCCAAGGAAACAAAAGCCATATAATCCACATATAAACCAGTATAATACTCATGAGATAAAAAGGATAAATAACCTCATATTAATTATGGAAAATCCAAATCGGTATGGGACTACCACGTTCCACCCGACCATAGACATGGCTCAGCCAAATCTCTCTTCAATCAGTCATCCCCGTGCCATATTCCAAGCATGAATGTGGGATCTCATAGAACACATTAATCAAAACCATCCAGGGCTTCCAAAGGCAAAATCACCTCACCTATCAAAAAATTATTCCACCTCACGACGGACATAAAAGAAACCATCACTAGAATGGTCTCTACACAAGCCTTCGAGGGCTCCAAAGCGTTTGTTCCAACCAAGGCTCCAGGATTGGTAACTCAACCCACAGTTGTTACTAGGCTCTAGATTATTCATCCAAACAAGGTTCCAGGACTAGTAGCTCAACCCACCAAGGGCTTCAGAGCTTTTTTCCAACCAAGGCTCCAGGACTAGTAACTGAATGCAAGTTGTTATAGGGCTCTAGAGCAGTTGTCCAACCAAGGCTATATGAACTAGTAACTCAACCCAAGATATAGGAAACATGCGAACCAACAACAAAAATAAATAAACAAACCCACAACGCCATGGATATCTAGGAAATGGAAAGGCTAGGAAAAACCACTATCAATCCAGGCAACCCTCCATGCCAATGACATCTGATAACCAAGAAACCACATGCATGTGCCATGCATGCCAAAACTAGCAAGGAAACCATGCATGCAACTTGATACCTGAAATGAAATCTAGTTGTATTCGTTGATCCTTCTCTTCCTTGCTTGATCCTGCTTCCCTTTTCATTCTTTCTCTAAATCCCAAGAATGCCACACTCCTCCAAGAGTGCTCCAAGAAACTCTAAGAGTCCAAGAGTATGAGAGAGAGAGAATAAAAGAGAGCTCCACCAAAACCTGTCAAAATATTCCCCTCTAATTCTCATAATACTTTTTGTTAATGAGGCTTCTATTTTCTTCAATTTCCATTATTTTCCTTCATTTTCCTCCTCACATGGAACATGTGACCTTTCACCTTCCTTTTCTCCAATTTTCCTTTATTTTCATAAATAAAATGTCGATAAATGCCTCGTGCCTTTCCAAAGACTTTGTCATTTCCTTTGCCAATTTCCTTAGCCATAATAAACCGAAGTGAAAACCCACTTGGATGTTTTTCCCACCATTCATCTTGGAATACGTGTCCCATGACTGTGGTCTTATATTTTTTTTACATGGATTTCTAACCAAATTTGTTACATTAATGATCTCGCTTAATGCCTTACTGTTCTTTTGCACTTCCTTGTCTAATGGAGTAATTTTGGTCTAGAAATTTCATATTAAATACCAAACATCATGATTCATTATATTAGACTTCATGTTTTCTTTCCATTGGTGATAATTATCATTGCTTAGTATAGGTACGCCTTCATTGTGCATTGTTTTTTACTTCCCTTGACCTTCTTCTTCTAGGGCCAACATTTTTTAATCTGTTTTCTCTTTAGAATTCTTACCTTCACTTTTACCCATGAGTGCAAATTCAATTGATTCATTGCCATCTTCACTATCATCATCATTACATAGACATACAAATGGACCACAATTAGAACAAAAACCCATACCTAATAGTTCTTTGTTATGTCTTATGCATTCTTAATCAATAGAAAGCAGGGTGCTCCCAAAAATGAATATTTGTTGACATCTGTAACAGTCACTGCATCTGATATATCACTGTCACTACCACAATTTTCTGACTCCTTCCTTTGAGCTATCTTCTTCTTTCCCATCATCCTTGATCCACTCCAAGTGGTTAGGCTTCAATTGAGGTGACCTTCTCTGATACCAATTGTTGTGAAAAATACTAAGAGGGGGGGTGGGGGGAGTGAATTAATATTTTAAAAACTCACTTAAACTTTTCTTTTCGTATTCAAATTTATGTATGCGACTATAATGAAGTAAACCTGCTTATGTACGTGACTTTTATGCAAGCAACTAGCATATATAGAGTTAACTAACTTGAACTAGTGTATCACTACTTCATTAGGCATTAATTAAACAGTAACCATGTGCAGTAAGAACAAAATAAAAAATCACACATAAGCAACATATCAACGCACATGACAACCAGGATTTTTAGGTGGAAACCCAATGTGGGAAAAAACCACCGTTGTTGTCGTCTTTGTCTTCATCTTTTATTATAATGAAAAACTTCTTACAATCTTGTACTAGCGCAGACTCATACCATCATGCAGTCACCCACCTGCAGAAGGCTACAACCTTCTCTCATTATCTAGCACCCATTGGAAGGGATCTCCAACCCCCTGATCTCATTTAGAAGCACTCATCAGAACATAGCTCCTACCCCCTTATATGATTTACTAGATACCACTAAAAGCAAGCTTCGACTACCTTGCTGAAACCTCCAACCATCAGCAATTTCATGGACCACGTTTAATAATTTTCATACTGGATCCAGCTGAATCAAAACATCACAACCTATAGGCCACCTTTCATCAAATTTTCAGACTAGACCCACTACGATTATTTAATCCCAATATCAAATAATAAACTAAAACCAATCACTGAACCAACTTAATTATAAAATCATTGAATAAACCAATTATTGAATCTAAAACAACCAAAGCAGCTACATCCTCTCAAATCATTGTATACTCTTCATCAGAGTGTTAGACCGCTTACTATTCATCACAGAAACCAAATCATGTCACCGCAAACCCTAGTAAATCTTATGTCATAATATATACACTACTATTATGAGACATATCCACATATATATGCGCTTTTTCTTCAGATAACTAGCGTACAGATCTCAAAACACTAAACCCTGAAAATGAATCACTGCACTACTGAAATCAATCACTAAAACACATACTGACCTTGTCATAGATCTATGAACCAAATACATATCATCTCATAGAAACATCATTACTATTCAACATTTCATAAGATAATCAGTTCAACCTCAAGAAACACTTTCAAACACATAGCATCACGAAAGACTTCATCAATAGACAATGGCAAAAAAAACAAGACTAATCATTCATCATATACAGTAAAACCCTATCATATATATACAACCCTTATAAAACACTTCCACTTATGTATGTGCCTTTCAAAAAGAATACCCTTGTATAGATCTGTCCATAATGCAGAATTGATATGTTACTACCTAGAAGTAGATCCATGTATGTACACGATATTTTTGAAGGAAACCTGTGCATAGATCTATAACTATTGAATCATACCTTCGATGCACAACAGAACATCAATCAAACTCAAATATCGACATACATTGTAAAAGAAATGCATCATAAGATCATCATCACAGATCTATCAACGCATAAGCAAATTATTCACTCTGTAGTCATTTCAGATCTATAAGATCTGATCCATACTCACACTCTTGGGTGCACACTTATTTCAGATCAAACAATTCATCAATAACCCATATCATACAACCTAGAAATTTGACCTCCATATCCTTATATAGCTTAATACTTAGCCAATACCTTAGGCAAATTTCGTAGTTATGCCGATGGTATTCTTTGACAGGATCAAATGTCCATTGTTGTGCTCATTACTATGGGTCAATACCATGGTAAAGACCCCTAGTATTTAGAATAACATGGTGCAGAAATTGTACGCGAATTTCTTCACCATAACTACATATATACGCGGATTTTCTTCACATAACCTTAAAAATAAAATCCTTTAAAATAGTTCATACTCAGGTAAATATAATAATTAACATCAGTTACTTCCCGCCATAATTTAAGCAAGTATTTTCAAAAAGAATAGATAGGAATGAGATGTAAATAAATATACTGACTAGGAGTTACTTACCACCATTGTTTAATTTAAATGTGCAATCTTACTAGTGGTCACTACATGTTGTACCTTAAGAAACCAATTTCTTGGTTGTGTAGAAATTGTGCTTAAGACATAAATGTTTATAGTTATTGTCACTTATTTGTCACTCAATTGTATGTTGTATTCTCAAATGAAGGACCTGGGAAATCCGGTTCTTAACCATCAATACTTAGGTGACAAGAAAATATCAGAATGCCATTTGATTGTTGAATATAAATGATGAATGAAGAAAGCTTGAATAAGTCATAGAAAATATGTTGTTTCACACAGGATCTACTATCTGTGACACTTGGAGAAGTTATAGATAATATGTTGTCTTACACAGAAACTACTATTTGTAACTTAGAAGAATTGCAGAGGTGGGAACTTCAAGTATAGGAGTCATAGACAATACACTGTTTTACACAGAATCTACCATCTATGACACTTGGAGACGTTAAAGATAATGTGTTGCCTTACACAGAAACTACTATCTGCAACTTAGGAGAAATGTAGAGGTGGGAACATCAAGTATACGAGTGCTCTTTTAAGGGATTTTAACTTTATTTACACAACCAAATAAAGACCTGTAGCTACATTACCATACTTAAGGGAAGAAAATATAAGATGACACATAACAAAGAAGACACAAAATCATACCCAACAATGTATGGAAAACTTCTGATTCTTTCATTGATCAACAATTGTATTAGGAATTCAGTGGCCTAATATTTAGGTTCTCCAAAGTTCGAACCCCTTCTTTGTAAATTTTCCTCTTTTTGTACATTATAAGACAGTTGGTGATCACTAAAACTATCAAAATACTTAACTATTTTCCTAACTGTCTAGAGTAAAAATTATTACAGAACATTACACAGAGGGTAAAAGACTCCTCATTCTAAAGAACATAGAATAATAGGAAGTAACAGAAGTTAGAAAATGATGATGACTATTAGATTTTCGGATCTGTTTCTTAGCTGTTGATGAAGTTTCTCTGTAGATGATTTAATAATGATTAAACTGTTTTATTCATAATAAACTATGTTTGAAAAAACCCCGTGTGTGGACCTGGGCCCATGTATGTATCGAGATTGTTTTGATTTGCCAAAACACAAGGAAAATCGACCAATCACCTTTCTTTGTCGTTTTAGACATCCACCTCTAACTTTTGTTATTCTGCTTAAACAACAAAATCGACTAATTTACGCGGAACATAGTTTACCACAGAACTAAAAAGGATTAACAATCTGATTCATAAACCTGTTAGGTTCACCTTAGCTATACGTGAACCATCCGACCACTCATTCAATCAACGATTCAATCCTTTGGAACTCATGAACCTTATCGAGTCCTCCTTTTCAACGCTCTATTGACTCCCATACGGACCCAATGGGTAATATAAACCGCTAGTTAAAAATCTATTGGGTCTGATTTTAGCAATACAATTCGATTACTTTTCCACTCGATATCCATTGGATCTCGTCTCTTTGGATGGACAGCTGAGATTGGCCTGGACTTCAGCAAATTTAAACTGTGTTTGATATGCCATCTCATCCAATTAGTTACCCACCCGATTGTCATCGGATTTGTGGCTTGTCGATCGAATGGCCCAGATCTTCTCGCGGCTACACTGTCGCATCCGATCTCCAAAATGAACCCATTCTATTTAACTTATGCGATTACCATTGGATCTGTGGCTTGTTGATCAAATGGCCCAGATCTTCTCGTGGGTTCACATTCAAAAGCCAATCAAACAAAACACTTTATTTCTTCTAAACTTTGCGGGGGTAAAGAATATACGGGAGCTTCATTGAGGTTGAACCCCCGCAGTAATTTTAGGCCACAAATTGTGGTCAACCATGCTAACGTCATGGTCAACTGTGGGGTTTGAGCCTTAATTAACCTTCATGCTTATTGTTTCCTTGCAGCACACCTCATCGCACTCAGCAAGCTATCACTTGATCGCGCCTCTTGAACCTGCACGACCTTTAGACAATGGTTTGATTTTCATTTCTTTTGATTTTTGTTTCATTTTGTGACAAAACTGAAAATAAGACTAAAATAACAATGGAAGCTACAACATTTGGCTCCACCTGGGGATAGTGCTTTTGTCACAGAAGCACTAAAAACCGCAGACCAGTGCCTTCACCTCAGGCATGGAGTCATATATTTCTTAACCAATTCAAATTCTATGGCATTTGTACATTGAATTCACTCTGGTATCTTCAATGATAGGATGCTTGTGCTTTGATAGAAAAGTGCTGAGAATCGTAGATCAACAACCTTAGTTGGGCATGGAGTTAGAAATTCTGAAAACCCTAAAATTTGAAAAACTAAAACCCAACATTCTTGAAATATGAAACCTCTGCAACCCATTTTTCAATTGGGATAGTCACCCTTATTTATCAGCTAAAATTAAAATAAAGAACTGCAATTGGAAACCAAATGCTCAACACCTAAGCTTATTTATGTACAGGTTCCTACCTATGTGTTGGCATTATGGCACATGTTTGGAGCTATGACACAAGTGTTGTCCTTGATGGAAACTCTCCTTGGTAACAGATCTCAGTTTAGGCACTCAGAAAGAAAAAAAAGACATATAGGCAGGTTCATCGAGACGAAGATGCGTATACACGCGGGTTATACATTACAAAAGCACGTATATGTTGGGGATCATACTTTTGGTCCATGGTAGTTAGTTCTTGGGAATTGAACCTATGTTTTGGACCATGGCGTCTCGTCAGATGTGTTGATCCCAAGATTTGGGTTCATGGTATTGAAATGTTATGGTTTTGGACCATGGTATTAAGGAAGGCCTAAGACTATAAAAGAGGAAGGAGATCATGTGGCAAAGGATTATATGAATTATTATTGAAGATCTGATAAAGTGATAGAGCTGGTATATTGGTAATTGGGTTATGATGCAGATCTGGATCTGAATGAAGGAGGAACCTTAGCACAAAAGGAAGGATAAGTTCTATTCATGGGTCATAATCTTTAAGCTTGAATGATAGTATCTTTGTATGATTTTGATCTGCTAGATGTGGCGCTTGCTTGATCTATAAGTCTGATAATCTGGGTTAATTAGTGATTGAATATCTGAAAGGGTGAATTATCCCTTATAGATCTGTACGCAGGTTCAGTGAAGCGAAGACGCGTATACACGTAGGTTCAGTGAAGTCAAAACGCGTATACGCAGGTTGTTCCATACACAGAGGTGTATACACGCATGTTTTAGGATGATAAAGTTGCGTATATGTTTTAAACTGTGATCTTGCTGCTTCTGTTTATTGCTGCTGTGTTCTGGGTTCTGTTTTCTGGTGTGTGGTTTCTGGTACTGTGTTTTGGGTACAGTTGTCAGAGAAGTATCTACTTGATTCAGTGGAAAGGAGATTGGTTGATAGAGAAATTCTTGATGATTAATTGATGTTCATGGATCTAGTCTGAAAATTTATGAAACGTGGTCCCTGGAAGAAAGAGAAGGTTGTAGCCTTCTGTAGGCCAGCACCTACGTACTAGTATCTTGACTAGTGCAAGAGCCAAGGGGGTTGTAGCTCCCTTCCAGGAGAAGCTGGAGAACGAGAGAGGGTTGTAGCTCTCTGCAGGTTGTAGCCTGCGTAGTGGTAAAGGACTGCACCAGTACATTGTAAAAGAAGTTTCTAATTTAAAAGAAGATAGAGACGAATTGCAGCAGGTGGTTTTCACCCACATTGGGTTTCCACCTTATATCTTGTGTTCTTGTGTGTGATTGTCTTTCTATTCTGTTTTACTGTCTCTGGTTACTGGCTATTTGATTCTGCAACATAGATTAATAATGATCATCAGAAAGATAAAGTAAATTAAAAGTTTTGCTTTGTATACGCGGTTTTCCTTCTGCATATTTGCGTATATACGCGGTTTTAACTAACTGAAGTAGCGTATGTCATTTGTTTTGGAAAATGAATATTTGACTTGATAATACTGATTCACCCCCCCCCCTCTTAGTATTATTTCCAACAATTGGTATCAGAGCAGGTCCTTCAGAAGAAGCTTGATCGCTTGAAGGAAGACCTATCATCATGAGCAATTACGAGAGGGAAGCATAAATCAGGCCATCGATTTTTGATGGGAAAAACTTTGTGTATTGGAAGGTAAGAGTTACTGCCTATCTTCAATCTCTTGGAACAGAAGTCTGGGATATCATAGATACAAGGTATAATTTTCCATCAACAACTCCTACAGATCTGGCTGAGAAGAAGAAATATGAAACAAATGCAATGGAAGTCAATACTCTATTAGGATGCCTATCTCAATCAAAATTTATCAAGGTAATGCAGTTTAAATCTGCAAAAGAGATATGGGACAAGATTGTTCTGAGCTATGAAGGAGATGATCAGGTAAAACGGGCAAAACTTCAAACCCTTAGGATTCAGTATGAAAATCTTAAGATGTATAATGATGAAAGTGTGGCTAATTATTTTCTTCGCATAGATGAGATTGTCAATTGTATGAAAAATTTGGGTGAAGAAATAAAAGAGGCTGTTGTGGTTGAAAAAGTTCTAAGATCTTTGTCCTCTAGATTTGAATCTAAAGTTTCTGCTATATAGAAGAAAAGGAGAATTCTACAAAATCTTAAAATGTCACAGCTGCATGGAATTTCTAATGCTTATTGAAATGAGGAAAGGAGGTCCCATCGACAGGAGAGAACTGCCTTCAAAGCTTCTGGCAAAGGAGACTTCTATGAGTCTGTACCATATATCAGGAGAAAAGAAGAATCGAACTTTGTCTAAAAATCTTCAACGGGGCACTGGACCGATTCGAGGTGTTACCATTCAAATGCTTTTGCTGTGGAAGAGTAGGTCACTATGCTTCCAAATGTCCTCACAAGGATAAGATTGACAAGGGGAAAGTACCTGTTAGATGGAACAAGAAACATAATGCAAATAAGAAAAGCTATTACACTCATGAAGATAGTGATGGACTCTCAAATAGCGATGAAGATGAATTGGGTAATCACTATAAACTTCTAATGGCTTTTGAAGATGATGATTACATGGATGCTATAGATGTAGATGGCTTTTAGGAAGAGATTTCTAGACTCAAAAGATTTTTACAAGAAAAGAATATGATCATTGATACTCTGCAATTTCAACTTGATGAAAAGGAAAAATCTCTTAAGAAGTTAGAATGTGAAATTCTTGGTCTTAAGAAAGAAATTGAGAAAACAAAGGCCCTTAATCTTAAATTTGTTAAAGGATCTGAAACTCTGGATGAGATTATCAGTGTACAACATTCCCCTCTAATCAAGACAGGTCTAGGGTATAATGGAGAAACATCTCAAGCTTCCACCTCCAAAAGTTATCTTGATGCAGTAAGAAGGAGTGAGCAAAGGCCTAATAGAAATCATCAGGTAAATCAGGGACAGTCTTCCTCAAGGACGAATAAAGACTATCAAGAAAATCGGGGGCATGCTACCTTAAGGACAAACAGAAGCTACAACCAGCCACAGGTAAAATATTCCCAATTCTCTTCAAGAATGGATGGCGGTAGAAACTACAATTGGTTAGATGATAGTCGCAGGAATTTCTCCAATGGCCAATGTTTATCTTGCCATAACTTTGGTCACAAAGCAGCTCAATGTGTTGCCTATAAGGCAATCATGACTAAAGAAGCTCAAAAGTAAAGAAGTATGCCTGCAATCACGAAGAGGACCTATAACAACTTTTCCACCCTTGAAAGTGAAATTGAATGTTCTATTTGTAATAATTTTGGTCATGAAGATTCTGAATGCAGGAGAAGGTTTTGGAAAACAACTCAGAAGGAACAAACCTCAAGTGCCAAAACATGGAGAATAAAAGAACCACAACCAAAAAGATGTGGGATAGCTTTATATGCAGAAGGATAGCAAAATCAATGGTACATCGACAGCGGATGTTCGAAGCATATGACAGGTGATAAAGAAAAACTTGAATCATATACTGCTTTAGAAAAGGGAAAGAAAGTTTCTTTTGGAAATGATACCCCTGT
>APFE030409057.1:27508-38869 GCA_000404065.3 Pinus taeda | reverse complement strand
TTATCTCTGGGTACGCAGGTTCTCTCTACCTTACTTGCGTGTACGCATCCCAAACACACTGTACCTGCGTACTTGTACGCTCTGTAAGCCAAAGGATGGGTGCGTACCCCTGTAAAGGTCAAAAGGCGCGAGTTTCATCTTTAAAAAGTTACTTGTGGTCACTTCTAGAGCCCTCTAGAAGAGTGTTTGACGTGTATTGAGCGCCTCCAGATGGTTCATGCACTCCTATGATAGAGGAACTTATCCCATCAAGAGAGGAGCTACCCCATCCAAAAGAGGGAGTATCCCATTGATGTTGGAACTGAATAACTTCCTCTAGAATACTATAAATACAGGCATTGGGCCAGAGGAGGAGAGGTTAAAAGCTGAACATTCTAAAGGGTAAATGCTGCTGGAATTAGGACTTCCATTGTTGACTTGTGAGGAGAGATCACTATCCTTCCTTGTTGCCATATTGGGAGTGGGTGAGCTTGTCAAATTAGAGGAAATCTCTTGTTGGACCCTGGGAGGAGCTTGCACAACACCAAGGCTCAGGTTGTAATGGTTCCTTTTTTGTTTCCTTAATACAAATAAGTCCATTCTTCTCAATGATTTGTTGTTAATGAATTATTTCATGTACTCCTTGGTCTATATGATGAATATGTTTTGTTTTATGGAATATTCAGGTGTTATGTAATCGTTTGTCTTGTTAGTGTATGCAGGTCTTAAAGTGAAGGAGGAGCTCATCTGGAACAGTGAGGCTGGACTGCTACAACAAGCGTTGGACCTAAGGTAAGATCGAAGAACACTTGGTTTCTCATAGAATGATGTATATTTAGAGAAGGATAGCTCTTGTTTGTCTTGTTTGTCACTAGAGAGTCTTAGACTCCTAGGGAGGTTAGGTTTGTCCGCAAAAATAACTCTTTCCGCATGACAATAATATTTCCAAGGATTCATCACTTCCCATGGTCATTCGGAAGATTTCTTCCTTGGTATCTTTTGACCTATAGTAGTCTTGGTATTTGTTATTAAAGGCCTGCTGCATCTAAGCCCAATTTGTGATGATATTGCTAGGTAACCCCATGAACCAGTGCAATTTTGCATCCTTGAGAGTAGAAGGAAATAGTTTCAACTTTTTCTCATCTTCTGCATAGTCATAGATTCAACAGATGACAGGAAACTCAAACAAGAAGGTGTCAAGATCTTCTATGGTCAAACCATGGAAGTGAGGTAGGGCTAAGGGACTTATATTCTTCATTTTGGTGTCCCCATTGGTCTCCTAAATGGGAAAGGTGCCCTCTATTCTTTCTCCATTCCCCCTAGCATTTCTATTCTCAACCATTCTCTTAGGAGGGATGATTTCTTATTCTTCTTCCCCTATAGGTTCTTCAAATATCTCTGGTTGTTCACCTAAAGGCTCTTCTTGATCACTGCCACTGAAGAAGAAAGAAGATTGGCTATGTGATATAGTGGGGGTGTTGGGCAAGAATTTTCCTGAATTATCTTTGTTCCTACGAGGCATGAAAGGAAATCCTTTTGGTTGGATTTTGTTTTTTTTCACTGCTTGTACTTGCAAAACTGAAATGGATTGAACAAACAAATTGCAACAAACTGAAATGAACTTGCTGAAATGAAATTGCAGAACTGTAAAGGAAAGAAAATGAAATGTGGAATTGAAAGCAAGGAAATGACTAATCTACTTTTGCTGAAATGGAAATTGCAGAATTGAAAATGAAAGCAGGGAAATGCAGAAACTTAAAGAAACAACTACTCTACTTTTGCTTAAATAAACTACTTAGCAGAATGTTGCAATAGAAAATAGAAGAAAGCAGTAATCACAAAATACTCTGATGCTTCCCCAACAATAGCACCAAAAAAGTGGTGAGCACCAATATTGTAGCAATAATGTTGCAACTCTTGGGCTTCCTACTTTACTTTTATCAACCTGATAGTTCGTAACAAACTTGGAAGCGGCGGTGTTGTATGCAAAAGTAATAGTTCTTACTGCAAGTTGTCACTTGGTGAGCTGACCCAAGATCACTAGGAGCTCAAGCCAACTTCTATGGATTCCAAAATAAGCTCTATATGTGATGAAAGAAGGGAAAGCTTACTCTACAGAGGCTACTCTACTCGCAGAAAGGAAAAGAAGACTGAAATGTAAAGTAAACCTAGCAAACCCTACTTAACCAACTAATCCTACTTTTGCAGAAAGAGAGATGAAAAACCATGAAATGAATGCCATTACCTACTCATGAAGTAAACAACATCTACTCAAGCTATTTCTAGAAGTAAATGAGAAAAAAAAATCTTTTTGGATTTTTATGTATTTTATGTGAAATTGTCATGCATGTAATTTATTTTATTTTTAATGTGACAGTGCTTAGGTGGTGATGGAGGGCGGTTTTGGGACTTGAGAAGATGTAGGATGGTGTGGATGGGTCCTAGGAGGTCTCAGGTGGCCTTCTGGAGGCTTTTCCTGCAATCTGAATTAAAAAAAAAAAACCTACAGGAAAATCTACAGGAGGCTGCAGGGGATCTACAAGAGGTCTACAAGAGGCTGCTGAGAGCAGTTTTGTAGGTTTTGAAGGTGTGAGAGTGGGTGGAAAGTGTAGCTGAAGGCTGTGTTGATGTGTTAAGTCACCTAGGGGTCACCAAGGATTGTTAGGAGAGGAAACGATGGTTGGGAGAGAGGAATAAATCCTATGGAAAAACACAGAAAACTAAGGTAGATTTGAGGTGAACTTTGGGCAACCTGTAGGGCATAGATCAGGGAGAGAATGTGATGGCTGGTAGGCTAACTTTCTGTGAGAATATATTTACTGCAAAAGGACCTAAAAATCAAACAAGGAGATCAAGCAAGCAAGGAAACTAAGTACATCAAAAAACTGAATTTTTCATCAAGCTAATCTAAATTATGAGCTATGAAAAGAAATGCTAAAAAACGTTATAATGAGAGAAAGCATGGAAGGAAACTTATTACAAGATAGAAATGAGCATGGTGAAAGAGATCTAAGAAAAGCATTAACCTTCTAACAAACTGCAACACTAGAAATCTTATGGAGAAAGAAATTTTTTGTTTTTGTGGCAACAAGAGGGTCTTGGCCTCAGTTCATGGTCCCAAAGGGAGGAAAGGAGGCCAAGGCTCTATTGATGACCCTTTTGTATCTTCTTTCTATCACTGTTCAACTCGCTATAAAAAAACTCAAATAGAAACAACCTTCTAAATTACCAAAAACAACCTATTCTTAACCAAGAAAGAAATTTATTTAAAAACAACTAATCCATAAACTAAAACAAAGCATATAAATACAAACAGGAGGAGCTTGGATACTTGGATTGGTCCCTAGCCTAAGAGATTTAGCCCTCTGAGGTAACTCAATGCTAGCTCAAAAAGGATCTCATCTTTATTATCAAAATAATAATAGGATTACATGAAACTATCAACAAAAGTAAGCTCGAAGTTGAGCAGAGCAATGCTACAACAAAAAGTCGAAAATTTGACTAACTTGCTAATGAGGCCCTAGGCCTTTCTACTTATACAACTAAAGCTCACAACAAATTCCTTAAAATCAAGGAGGGTTGGCTCCCAAAACTCGAGATAAACATAAGTTATCCTCCACTTGCTCGGTTGCATCCTAGTGCATTGATTTGGCTGTTTGTGCTCCGAGCTACATGAAAGAGAATTCAAAGTGGGCAGTCATAAATGAGGGGGATACCCTCCTATAAATCCTCTCCTTTGTTCACTTTGAATTATTGCTACCAATTGTCCATTAAATCTTTGACTTTGTCTTCAAAATTCAACAAAAATCTGCATTAAACACATATTAGACTCCATGGCAACATAACCAACCCAACTCACTCCATAACCATAAATATAATAAAAAACATGCAATAAGCTAAGAGAATGGTTGATTAAACTATGTTAGGAGGAAAAATGAGGCCATATAATTACCCATTTATGGGGCTCATCACTAAACATGTTGATCTTTTGCGGGGGAGGAAGGTATGGGAAAATTGGTCAAAAATGGTACTGAGGGGTATGGAGGTCAAGTTGAAGGCCTACCCTAGGCTCTAATCATCATTTATGCCTAAAATAGTCTAAAATAGGGTTCTATAGGGTTTCCTATCGTTACTATAGGATTTCTTGTAGTTATTACATGATGTCCTAGTTTACTACAAGAAACAAAGCTGAAAGTTGTAGGAAGGTAGGACAGGTGAAAGGAAGTATTAGGAAGGTGTATGATGGTGGAATAAGGTATGGGGAAGGTGCATACTACCCAATGATCACCCCAACTCTCCAAGATGGTTGGATTTGCTCAAGGTGGCTATACATGGTGGCTACAAAACATAAATCTGAATTGGTGATTGGTAGGATTTGGCGAGAGGTGGAGAAGACTTAGATGAGGTTGGTAGAATGCACTCCTACTATTAGTGTCAATCAATTCTACCTGTCACCAGTGATCAAATATTCTCTTACAAGGTTTTGTTAGGAATCTCAAGTCAAATTTAATCATTTCACTAGGTTTTCAAAATAAAATTTGGTCACTGGCTAGTGTGTCTAGGTTTATTATCGCTCCTTCAAAATTTTCATACTCCGGTCACCACCATCACTCAGTTGGATGTGTCATCACTAAAAATTCATCATCATCTTCTCATTCATGTCATCATGGTCTTCATTCAGCTCAGTTTCACCTTTAGGTTATTAGGGTTAGAATCATCAAAAACTGTCATTTCATTCAATAAACCGGAAAATGAAGGAGTAGTGGTAGGGTTTGATAAAAAAATGTTTTATTTCAAAGTGAAAATTGTTTCAAATATGATGTAATAATCTCTAATGCTCCAAAACTGCATTGAATGTCCTAACCTACTTAATTTCCAAAGAAAAAGTGAATAAGACATAGTGTGGGCCACCCCACTACTATGGAAATAAATTGACTTCTACAAGCTATAAAAGACCATCATAACTCATTTCATTGCTAAAGAGATCTCATTCATCACCAACCACTTCCTAAACATTTTTATGGTCAAAGAAATTCCAAAAAATTGGTCTCAAGTTACCTCGCTTTGTTTTCTATGGGAAGCCCTCATTTTCATGTTTTCAAGACTACAAACCCAATTCCTATACATTTTATCCTCCCTTACACACAAATGCACTCCCTAAAACCCTAACACCCCCTCACTCTCATTCCTAAAACCTCCTATACCTAAAACCTAGCCCTACGCTACATTTTTGGTAGCCTTCATAGTTGGGACTATGTATAAATTCCCTAGCTCTATTCCCTTACTCTTTTCACTTCCCTCCACTTCCCTAACTTCCCCAACATCCCTCCCCATTTCATAAATTTTTCCTACACCCATTCCTACTCCCTAACCACTTCATCTTATTCCCTCATTCCCTTCACCTGTTTTTCTCTCTAGGGCTTGCACTCACAAGTTTACTATGGAGAAGA
This sequence comes from Pinus taeda, assembly GCA_000404065.3. Taxonomy (NCBI): domain Eukaryota; kingdom Viridiplantae; phylum Streptophyta; class Pinopsida; order Pinales; family Pinaceae; genus Pinus; species Pinus taeda. The sequence continues at coordinate 33,440 of APFE030409057.1, read as the reverse complement.
AAAGAATCCATACAACAAAGTAGGTCAAAAAAAGGTGACAAATAACAAGAGGTATCAAGAGGAAGGAAGAGCAAGAGAGAAAACCATCTCCTCCACTAGGTCAAAGGGACATTGACAAATCATTTGTTGCACATAGGGATAGTTTTTCTTCAAAATATGTTTTTGACCAAATTAAGATTAATTTTAAAAAAGTGAAAGAAAATTTTGTTAACCACAGACCAAGGAACAAAAACCTCCATCCTTTTATGCACAAGTGTTATTCTATTAGAGAAATTCCAATAATACATTTGTTACGTGAGAGTTGCTCAGTATTTTAGTGACCAACTAAAAACTTGGATTCTGAACAAATAGGAATGTATTTTTGAACACTGGAGGAATTTTTTGTTCCTAGTATGCGAAGCTACAAAACCCTCTCTCATTTTTCATAAAGGTATCAGGTATTTGGAGATACACTCTCCTCATTTCATCCTATTTGTCTGATTATGCAATGTTCTATTTTAGTCACCCTTTTGCAGACAAGATTGTGGCGAATCAGAGATGAATCGTGGTAAACGAGAGGATTTTATGGTTCAAAACATGCCAAAGAACAAAAAAATCTCTCATATTTTAACAATTATTTATGGTTAGAGAGATATCTCTCCACCGTTCAGCCCTATTTCATAGGAATTTGGCAATTTTTGGCACAGTCACCCTGCAGAAAGCATAGCGTGGGCCATGATGCGTTTTTTCTGGAGAGCTCCAGCGGATAGAAACTCTACATGGTTGGATACATCTTCAATTATACATCATCTTTGGACACTTGGCTACCTCAGTCATCAAATTTTACAAGGATAAAATCCAAAAAAAACACCTAAAAAACACCTTATTGCCCTTTTTTTGGATGCCACACTACGCCTTTTGACCAGTCTTGGGAGAATTAATTTTTGTGGGGCTATACTTGCTCTTTTTCAGTTCTTGAGGACTCCATTGTGTAGTAGATAGAAATATATTTCCAATGATCTATCATGAGCTCAATTGGGACTTCAGGAAGGCCTCCGAAAGTGGCTTGCAAGTTCACGTTGCGCTTTTTGCAACCCATACTGCGCTTTTCACAGAAATCACTACGCTTTTTCCAGGAGGCTAGTTTCTTTAGCAGTTCGACCTAGTTTGACTTTCTCACTTATGTAAATTATGTAATTGAGTACTACTAGTGTAAATATGATGTAATTTAGTAATACTAGTGTAAATGTGATGTAATAGTGGGCGATTAGTCTTTTATTTGGTTTTGATGTAAGTTTGGCCTCATTTATGAGAGTGCTTGGAGTCAAAGTTAATTGAAGAAGTTGTTTTTAGCTTCCCTAGACAATAGGGTTTTAGTTAGAACACCTCATGGAGTAGTTCCTAGAGTCATCGATTAGACCCCTGAGAGTGGGGAGATGTTGTTTATGTATCATTTTCTGAGTCTTAGGACTAGTTGGACTTGAGGGGAGAGAACTATTGTAGCTTGCACTTGCATATTTTCTAGAATCAGAGGATAGAGTTTGCATCTATTATCTAGGAATTCATGTGCAGTAAGTTTGTGATGTTGTTTTTTCTCTCTTATCACTTTATATGAAAGATATTAATATTCTCTTTCCATTCATCAACTCTTCAATGGTTTTCCTTACAGTTTATAAACATAATTCTTTACATTAAGCTTTGTTTTGATGGAAAAATCATTATGTGTTACTTTCTTTCTTACTTAATGAATTCATGTTTCATGGTCATTAAAACCTTTAGCTTCTTCTGAACACTACACTACGCCGATAAATCCTAAGATCCATAACAAAATTATTGCTACTTTTCTCCTTTATATCTTTGTTGATGTAACACATTGATCCTGCTAACCTAGCTACATGGTTTTTCTCCCTTAACCAGCAACAAAACCCTAAATTTTCCAAAACCTACCTGAGCCTAGCTATCTAACCTAAAATCCTTTACATTCCAATCATCTCTTGGCTGTGATTTCATAGAGAGAGCCATCTTTGGTTTGGGACTTTATTCATACCACACTTATCCACTAGGTCAGGATGAACATAACTATAATTAGATCCAGTTTCAATCAAAATAGAAAAAAATTGATCACAAAGGTTACTGTTCATCTCGATAACAAATTCCTAGTGATTTCCCTCCCTATTATCCAATGTTGCATAAATCCAAGGAACAATCTTTCCAATATCTCCCACTCTCTATGCCCCCTGAGCATTAAAGATCGGCAGTTTACCAATTTGATGTTGTGGCCGGTATCTCCTTCGATGGTCTTTGTCATCCAACACTGTAAAGGTTTCCTACCATCACCCTTGTTTTACTCCTCAAACTGAAATCTCTGCCCTTTTTCAGATGCATTGAACTTCTTGTACGGTGTTGCATTCTCTTTGTTACATGTATCATGAGGCCTTATTCACTTCTTATCCCCTTTATTCTTAGCATTACCTTTTCAGTCCTGCTTAGTCTTATATTTGCACTTTGATTTCTCATAACAATGATTTAGCTTCCAGGTGGCCTCCTCCAATGCTTTAGGCTCATCAAACACAATCTTGTCTTTTAATTCTATCGGCAACCCACTCATCAATATTTGAATATTTTTCTTCTCCTCCTTTAGGTAAGTTATTTACCTCAATAAATCCAAGAACCTGCTAATGTACTCCTCATTGGTCATAGATCCCATATTCAGCTCATAGAACTCTTGTTTCCTATCATCATCGTACCTCTCTGATAGATACTTATTTCTAAATAGTCTCTTGAATTTACTCCAAGTGAAATCCTCCTCATAAATATGTATCAATTTCTTTACATATTCCCACCAAATATATGCTTTACCTTTAAGATTGAATGTTTCTATTCTAGCCTTTATGTTCTATGAGTAATCATGAAATCTAAATAACTTATTGACCCCAAGAAACCATGCTTTTGCGTCCTGTGACTTCTTCATTTCCCCATCCAATATAGGTGGTTTTTCTTTCTTGAACTCATCTGGAATATATCCTATGTCACTCCTCCTATAAGGATGATAAAGATGATGACCATGATACTTGTCTGAACCAAAACTAGAATAAAACTTATGTCCATCGCCTCTCATATCTGAAGTATCCAGGAATATTCCATCTATGATCGTGTCTTCTCTATCCGACCTGTGCCCACTATGAGATCTACTTCCATATGCCCCATTAATCATATCCTCTTGTCCATGGTTGTCCAAACTGGTCCATGTCTCTACAATTATGAAAAACTATGAATAATTACTGCATTGACTTCTACTTGTTTCTCTTGTGCCTCCATGATTTGTTTATTATCTCCTTTGCAACTCCTCATTTCTTCCTTCAAACTCCTTAATGTGTGCACTATGCCAGAATAGTGCTCAATACCACGTTTCTCGTCTGATTCACAGGGAGAATATCAAGAATTGTATTCTACCATCTTGCTAGTCATCTTTGATCTCTTCTTCATGCAAGGTATATTATCTGTTATAGAGTTTTATGAACCCAACGTTTTGGACTACCAAGTGAGTCCATCATCAGGGGATGCGACAATAGATATTCTTCAACCTTAATGATTTATCCATGAGCTATGTTTAGGGTATATATATATAGGTTATTAAGGAATGATGTGAGAAATTAGGTCGGCCACAATGAGGTTAGCTCTGGGTATCCAGAGCTAAGCTCATTTTGGCCGACCTAATTTCTCACATCATTCCTTAATAACCTATATATATATACCCTAAGCATAGCTCATGGATAAATCATTATGGTTGAAGAATATCTATTGTCGCATCCCCTGATGATGGACTCACTTGGCAGTCTGAAACATTGGGTTCACAAAACTCTATAACAGGTCATTCCTCCTCTATCCAAAACCATCCTCACCTGTATGTATTCATTATTTAATAACATCAAGTCTTACCATGGAAGGGATATGATGGACAGCGCATCAGATTTCGAAAAATTAAGATTATCCAGAGCTAAGCTCATTGTGGCCGACCTAATTTCTCACATCATTCCTTAATAACCTATATATATACCCTAAGCATAGCTCATGGATAAATCATTAAGGTTGAAGAATATCTATTGTCGCATCCACTGATGATGGACTCACTTGGTAGTCCGAAACGTTGGGTTCAAAAAACTCTATAACAGGTCATTCCTCCTCTATCTAAAACCATCCTCACCTGTATGGATTCATTATTTAATAAGGTATATTATGTCAGTTAAACCAAATAATAAACAAACAAACATACCTTAGTATAGTTCATGGAAGATATCTCATTTAAAAGACTAACCAAATTAGCACTATACATATATAAATATAATCAAGTCAACATATAAGCATCATTTTAGCCATTATGCAATTATCAATGCATGACTATGCCAACCATGTACCATGACTTCATGCACAAAAACCATAATCAATGCAATGTATGTATAAAAACATATAAACACTGACAGGCATAACCAATGCATGACCAACATATATTTACAACAAATACATTTAGAAGAGACACCATCAACTTTCACATGGTGACACAAATGAAACCATGACCATTACCATGAATACACCATAAGTACATCTACCACAAGCATAAGAACACATATGCAATCTAACATGTATGCATGACCAACACATCGCCCATCCAATCTGAGGGATGAACCATGGTTTGATACCACTCTGTAGCCACATCCTCCCACATCTACCCAAGCAACCGGCCAATCGGGATAAACATGTGATGAAGAGTTACTATGATATGATTCATATCCTTATATCAGTTTGTTGAAAAATGTGCAACAAGAAATGTTAAATTTAGAATGTTCTAAAAATAGGACTTCTAAAAATAGCATGTCTAAAAATAGCAATTTGGCCAGTGAGGTCATTGGCCACCTTGGGTGAGAGTTGAAACTGCTAAAAATAGAAAGTTCCAAAAATAGCATTTATGGGTCCCTTCCTATTTATAGCAGTCCCTAGTCTATCTATAGGAAGTAAAATTAATTTTGGTCTTAACAACAGTTGGAAATATTAATTAATTAATTCAGTTGAGTTAATAAGTTAAGTAAATTTGAATTTGAAGTCTTTGTGAGCATGCACATGAGTTGTCCCACTGATTGAGGAATTTATCCTTAATTTCCTCTACTAATTGAGGGAATAAGTATGAGTTCTATAATGAGAGGATCAGTTGACTTAGTTTAACTTAGTCAAGTTCAGTTAGATTAATTTAACAAGTTGTTAAATTAATGAGATATAGTTTGTTGATGCTTGCGTGCATGTGACAACTATTATTTTAGATAACTAAGTATTCACTCATGAATAATTGTTGCATGTCAGTTCTCACAGAGACCCAAATGAGATCAGAGAAGGGACAGTGTATTATCAGTTGGATGAATATTTTTCCTATAAAGGAAGCTCATCCATGATGAGGATTTAAGGTTCCTTGAGGATTGTGCAGTTTTACAGGGTGTGAGATCAGTGTGAGAGATCAATGTCACACTTGGTAATAGGAGGATCACCCAGGAGAAACTGTGCAAGGAAATAGGAGGCTTGGAGGGTAGAGGAGAAGGCTTAGCAAAAGACTTGATTGCTTGTGAGCATCCAGGAGGATTGTACTGAGAGTTGGCTAGCTATGAGAGCTAAGGCTTTGTGTAATCCCGATGTATTTCCACCTTCATCTATGAGGATTGTACTGAGAGCTGGCTAGCTGTGTGAGAGCTAAGACTTTGTATAAATCCTATGTATGATAATACAGAAAGTGGGGTTTTATGCTGGTTCTTTCCCCAGTGATATATTCTGTGTTATGTGTGATTGATTCCTTCTTATCAATTATATGTGTTCTTATTGATGTTTCTCATGGTTGATTAAGCTTCTGCTAAATTGTTTGTAGAAGTAGATCAAGTGTTTTGCTTTAGTACATTGCATTACCAAGTTGATC
>APFE030409057.1:4189-27488 GCA_000404065.3 Pinus taeda | reverse complement strand
CTCCACTGATTGAGGAATTAAGGATGAGTTCTATATTGAGAGGATTAGTTGACTTAGTTTAACTTAGTCAAGTTTAGTTAGATTAATTTAACAAGTTGTTAAATTAATGAGATACAGTTTGTTGATGCTTGCATGCATGTGACAACTCTTATTTTCAGATAACTGAGTATTCTCTCATGGATAACTGATGCATGGAAATTCAGACAGAGACCCAGTTGAGATCAGAGAAGGAACAATTTACTATCAATTGGATGAATGCTTTTCCTATAAAGGAAGCTCATCCATGATGAGGATTTATCTCCTTCAGGTTTGTGCAGTTAGATCTGAATTTAGTGAGTGTGTGAAGAGGCCATTTCACACATGCAACATCATTGGACCCCAAGGAAATTGTACAAGGAAATAGGAGGCTTGGAGGGCAGAGGAGAAGGTTTGTGAGAAGCCTTTGACTGTCTATGAGCAACAGAGGGATTGTACTAAGAGCTGGATAGATTCCAAGCTAAGGCTTTGTGTAATCCAGACTATATTTCCACTTGTATGATAATACAGAGATGGGGTCTTAGGTAGGTGCTTTCCTCGGGTAAATTCTTATGTGTTATGTGCGATTGGTTCCTTCTTATCAGTTATATGTGTTCTTATTGATGTTGCTCATGGTTGATTAAGCTTCTGCTAAATTGTTTGTAGAAGTAGATCAAGTGTTTTGCTTTAGTACATTGCATTACCAAGTTGATCTACAAGTGGGAAATTTCTACATGGTATCAGAGCTAGTTGATTTGTAGAAAAAGTTCTACATGGTATCGAAGCTAGCTTATTTGTAGGAAAAAATCTACAAAATTCTACATGGTATCAGAGCACAGGTGATCAAGGAAGAACAATATACAAGAAGAGGAGATTTCAAAGTTTTGAGTTTTGGGCCGAGAGTTTGCAGAGCAGATCTGAAAATTTATGTACAAAATTTTCAGAAACAAATAACAAATTTGGATTCCTTGCGGAAAAATACCAAAATAAAAAAATCAGTTGAATCGAAGTTCGGATGAGGGAGATATTGCTGATTTAAAATCAGCTCTTTTCTTCGAAAATTTCGTGATGGCGGGAAATTGTAAATAGATTGGTGTGCTAGCAAAGAACATGTATGCACTTGAGGTAAAAGATGCATGCAAAGCCTTGAGGAGCAAGGAAAAGGTTAGAGACTTGGTGGTTGAGAGGGAGAGTATATTACCTCTCAACATGCAGTGCCAGAAGAAGTCTCAGACAATTGTGCAGGAGCCACGATTGGTGCAGCAGCTTCAGGAGGTTGTGGAGAAACCACTATAGGGGAAGCTGAGAGGAGATCGAGTAGAGACATCTACTCATGCAGAGACCTCCAGTAGGGGGAAATTTCAAGCCAGGTGGGCTGAGGGATCACATGTAGCCATACCTCTAAGTAGGAGGTGAGGCAATATAGAGTGATCATCCCAAGGAGGAGGGATAGGATCCTTGAGGTACCCAACCTCTTGGATGAGACCTTGCTACACGAGCCCTGATGTGGAGTAGTAGGAGCTGACTGATTGGGTAGAGACAGATGCAGATGGAGCGGCAGAGAGAGCAATAGTGCAGGGAATCCTAGGACAACGCATAGCTAGCAGGTTGCAACAATGCAAGAGGCACAAGTTTTTTTCACAGTTATAGGTGGCACAGAGAGGTGTGCAATGGTGCTAGATGCATGAAGATGTTTCAGTAGCGCAGATGTTAGAGGGAACACTTGTCAGTAGCAAGTAGAGCTTCAGCATCAGAGTATGTTCCTAGCCCAACAGAGTGGTTAGTTGGGAATGTTTTTGTTCCAAGTGTTATTGGAGCAAGTGGATCGGGTAGATGTGTTGCATGCAGAACATTCCAGTTACAGGATCGGGTTTGAGAGGAAGCCTTTCTTGTTGAGAGGGAGTGTTGAAAAATGTGCAACAAGAAATGTTAAATTTAGAATGTGCTAAAAATAGGACTTCTAAAATAGCATGTCTAAAAATAGCATTTTGGCCAGTGAGGTCATTGGCCACCTTGGGTGAGAGGTAAAACTACTAAAAATAGAAAGTTCTAAAAATAGCATTTCTAGGTCCCTTCCTATTTATAACAATCCCTAGTCTATCTATAGCAAGTAAAATTAATTTTGGTCTTAACAGCAGTTGGAAATATTAATTAATTAATTCATTTGTGTTAATAAGTTAAGGAAATTCGAATTTGAAGTCTATGTGAGCATGCACATGAGTTGTCCCACTGATTGAGGAATTTATCCTTAATTTCCTCTACTGATTGAGGGAATAAGTATGAGTTCTATAATGAGAGGATTAGTTGACTTAGTTTAAATTATTCAAGTTCAGTTAGATTAATTTAACAAGTTGTTAAATTAATGAGATATTGTTTGTTGATGCTTGCGTGCATGTGACAACTATTATCTTAGATAATTGAGGATTCACTCATGGATAACTGTTGCATGCCATTTCTGACAGAGACCTAGTTGAGATCAGAGAAGGGACAATGTATTATCAGTTGGATGAATATTTTTCCTATAAAGGAAGCTCATCCATGATGAGGATTTAAGGTTCCTTGAGGATTGTGCAGTTTTACAGGGTGTGAGATCAGTGTGAGAGATCAATGTTACACTTGGTAACAAGAGGATCACCCAGGAGAAACTGTGCAAGGAAATAGGAGGCTTGGAGGGCAGAGGAGAAGGCTTAGCAGAAGTCTTGATTGCCTGTGAGCATCCAGGAGGATTGTACTGAGAGCTAGCTAGCTATGAGAGCTAAGGCTTTGTGTAATCCTGATGTATTTCCACCTTCATCTATGAGGATTGTACTGAGAGCTGGCTAGCTGTGTGAGAGCTAAGGCTTTGTGTAAGTCCTATGTATGATAATACAGAAAGTGGGGTTTTATGTTGGTTCTTTCCTTCTTATTGATTTTTCTCATGGTTGATTAAGCTTCCGCTAAATTGTTTATAGAAGTAGATCAAGTGTTTTTCTTTAGTATATTGCATTACCAAGTTGATCTAAAGGTGGGAAATTTCTACATGGTATCAGAGCTAGCTGATTTGTAGAAAACATTCTACATGGTATTGAAGCTAGCTGATTTGTAGGAAAAATTCTACAAAATTCTACATAGTTAAGGAAGAGGAACTGATGAAGCACAACCAATCTAACCTTTTACACATGCAACAAATCCAATAATATCCAACCTACCCTTCAATGTAACCATCCCCTAAGACAACTTGAAATTTCACTGCCCTAAAATCTTAGTCTCTCCCATGACATGGCCATGCATGTGACTGGGAACCTCAATTCACTCCCACAGTAAGGCATCCATGCCATTGGGGTCTTTTTCATCTAGTTTTGTGGTACCAACTCCGGGTTTTGTGCCACTTTTTCAAGGTCACGACTCAGGCTACTGCCCAAAACTCCATGGAACTTCCAGAAATGAAAAATAACATAGTAACAAAGATAATAATGCAAACATTTGATCAATTACTTGATTGGACCCCTAATATCCATGACAAACATTTTGTCAAACATATCACAGATATGTAATCTACAAGTCATAACAACATATTTGAGCATAGTGGCCTTGCACTTATCTGAGAATCTCTAAGAAGCATTGCTGCCTTAGCACAATAGTTGAATTATTGTATATTAAGCCATATATTCATTGTACATTCATTTATTAATTAAAACATGATGAGAGCCATGCATCATCACTGTCATAAAATTTACTCATAACTGACATATAACCAACATAAATATCAAGGATATAACAACCATATAAACCACATACGAACAAGTATATTTACCCATAAAATACCAAGAAGAAGGAAATCATATTAATGAATGCATAGGATGACCAAGTATGGGACTTCCACAAAACACTAGACCATAGATTGGTTGAACCAAATCTCTCTTTTGGCCAATCACCCCTATGCCATATTCCAATCATGAATGTGGGATCTCATGAACCAAATCCAACAAAAATGAAATAGGGCTTCCAGAGGCCAAACAACCTCAACCCTTAACCATTAATTCCACCTCGTAGTCGAACATCACTAACCATCACTAGATTGGTCTCTACCCAAGCTGACGAGGGCTCTAGAGCGTTTGTTCCAACCAGGGCTTCCAAGACTAGTAACTCACCTGACAGTTGTTGTTGGGCTTCCAAATCATTTTTCTAACCAAGCTTCAAGGACTATTAACTCAACCCACTAAGGGCTCCAGAATTTTTCCAACCAAGGCTTCCAGGACTAGTAACTCAACACAAGTTGTTACAAGGCTTGCAAATCCTTTCTCCAACCAAGGCTTCTAGGAACTAATAACTCAACTGATAGCCAAAGGCACTTGAACATGAACCAGAAAATAAAAGTAAAACCCACAACACAATGGCTATCTAGGAAATTGCAAGGTTAGGCAAAACCACTACCAATTTAGGCAATCCTCCATGACAATGACAAATCATAACCAAATAACCACATTCATATTCCATGTATGCCAAAACTAGTAAGTAAATCATACATGCAACTTGTTACCTACAAGTAAAACTCATTGTAGCTATTGTTCTCAATGTCCTCTTGCACTTTCATGCTTTTCCCTTGTATTCTTGCTCCAAATCCCAAGTATGACACACTCCTCCAAGAGTGCCCCAAGTGTCCAAAAGTATGAGAGAGAGAGAGAATAGAATGAGAGCTCCAAAACTGAACTAACCAAAGCTACCAACTAATCCTTGTAAGAATTTTTATTAATGAGTCCTCTATTTCTTTCAATTTTCCATTATTTTCTTTCATTTTCCTCCTCACATGCAAATTGTGACCTTTCACCTTCCTTTTCTCATATTTTCGATTATAAGTAAAATGCCAGAAAATGCCACTTTGTCTTTCCAAAGCCTTAGCCATTGCCTTTGCCAATTCCCATAGCCATTAATTAATCACAAATGATCCCCATCACTATGTTTTTGCCCAACATTCATCTTGGAATATCTGTCCCATGACCAAGGTCTTATTTTACCTTTATTAACTTTATTACATTGATTTTTAACTAGGGTTGTTACAAAATATTTTCTCCTCGCTAGGAGTGGTAGTGTAAAATAATGTTCTGAACATAAATTAGAGGCATTTTTCATTCTACATTTCATATTTATATTCTCATACATGAATTATTAATAGTTGGCATTTGGATAGAATTCAAATGACTTCCCTATTCCAAACAATGTGAGGTCTAATTAGGACTTCACATTGAGGAGAATTCTTGCTACCAATGAAGACATTTTACCTATGTCAACAAGTAGCAACACCATTTTAATAAATAAATAAATAACTAGTTTCTACAATTGGTGTATTTACATGTCTTTGGGAAAAATGGTTATATTCATATGCTAGTAGAGTTAAAATGTATTGACATAATATTCTTCCAAGACAATGGATTTAGGATCCCTTCAATGACATAGGACTATGAGATGGAAGTAAAATTGTAATGGGAAATTTCATTTTCCTCTATTTCATCCTTCTAATTCATTACATTAATGCTGCAAAGTGCATTTATTTGGTTTCAGTGAATTTCCATACCAGGTATACAATAGGTATTCAGTAAAAGCTCTATAATGCTTGAGATCTGGCTGAATGATTCACTTCAACAAGTAGGAATTAAGGAGTGAAGTAGTTTATTTCCTAGGTTATCAGATTAACAAAACTAATAAGTTAAGTTCTTGACTACAAATATTTTCATCAAGTATAGATGGAGATAAGGAGTTAGTTAATTATTAATGTTTTTGCATTTAAGTAGGAAATTGTATGGAGAAGGGACCAGGAAAATATTTGTGGCAAATATTGCACCAAAGGTTTATTTCCTTCATTTTTTACTTAACTTTCTCATAATTAGTCTAATCTACACATTTGTATGGATGTATGATATGATACAACAATGCATTGGTGGACCATAATAACCTTGTAAAATTATTAGATCACATATACAGATCTAGCTGAAGAATGACTCCATAAAATTGTGAGAATTAAAAATAAAATTTGGAAAAGAGAATGAATTTGATTACTTAATATTGATTAGAGAATCAATAAATAAAGCAACTAAGTTAAGCTTAATTGTATTCAATCACTAAGGCTAACTAAATATAGCTAAATCTAAGTGTGTTTTATGTTATGTTAATGTGCATGTATACTACATGTAAGCACTAGGGTTAACTAATTAAATCTAAGTGCACACTTAATGCAAACATTAAATTAACTGAAGCTAGTTAAGGCTCACTAAGTGCATGTACAACAACACCCCCCCTTAAGTATAACTTAGTTAAGTATGATGGAAAATGAATGAGTCCCAAGGACAAGGCCATTTTAGGTACCCATGTACAATGCATTAAAGAGGAAAGATGGAAAACCCAGTGGGAATAAATCCCACTCACAAAATACAATGCAAAAAAGAAAAGAAAAAGACAACTATTAAGCAGTTGTGTCCTTCACCTCGAGACAATCTCACAAAAAATGAAACTTCTCCTTAGTGAAATTCTTGGTGAAGGTGTCGTGAGTCTATTGAGCACTTTGATAGTATTATAGATCAATGATCCCATCATGAATCAATTATATGATGTAGTGCATGTGGATCTTGATATGTTTGGACCGTTGTCATTGCACTGGATCTCTGGAAAATTTAGTGTACTTTGATTTCTGCACCATATGACAATCAAATGATGGAAAATGATACCAAGATCAAGAAATAAATGTTATAGCCAAATGGATTGAATGGCAGCATTGACTACTCCTTTGTACTCGACCTCTACTAATGATAAAGAAATGGTAGCTTGCTTCTTTCTTGACCAACAAATGGGGTCGGATCCCAAACTAGGTACATAACCAAAGGTTGACTTATAATCAAGGTTGTCACCAACCCAATTTAAATGTATGAACTGAATGAGATCCAAAGAGCATTTTGTTTCATAATGAATCCCATAGATGATTTTCCCCTGGACATATCGAAGGATGCACTTTGCAGCGTTCCAATGTAAATCATATGCCTCTTGCATGTATCTAGAAAATTCTCCTATAACATATGAGAGATTAGGATGGGAGTGAGTGAAATAAAGAAGACTCCCCACAAGCTAACAATACAATGTGCAAGTAACCAATGGTGCGTCTTTGCCATTCTCGAGCTTATCTCTGATAAGAAGGGTGTGATTGTTGGATTGGAGTTATTCATGTGAAATCATGCCAAAATATATCAACATACTTTGGTTGAGAAATGGTAATCCCAAAATCATTATGAATGATCTCTAGTCCAAGGAAGAAATTTAGCAAACCCATGTTTGTCATAGGAAATCACTTATTCAATGTAATTTTAATCTCGGGAGTGGAAAAAATTGAACTATATGTTATCAAAATATCATCTAGAGTACTATGATTAACAAGGAGTCAATTTTCTTTAACAAATAAACATTGGAATCAGACTTGTAGCCTTAGGAAGGGATTTTTTCCTCATGCATGATGGAAATATAGGGGAAATATTTTTTGTCCCTATGGCTTATGTAAGAACTAATTATTTCAACTGTAGCCTTATGCAAGAACCATCTCTGTGAGTGGCAGGGATCCTCCTTTGTGTGGACCTCTAGATGAAACTCACCCACCCTTTCAAACCTATACCTCCCATTCCCATGTTTTTTGTCTAGGCTTCCTTTTCGTGATATCATTTTCCACAATTTCATCCTCTTGTGAGCATCAATGCCTGGGGTGGTTCGTTATGCCATTTCCTTAATTTTTTTCTTTCTTCCTTTCACTTCCTTTGTGTGTCTCTACAACTATCCTTTCTTTTTCATGCTACTCTTATGCAACCTTCCCCTGTCTACTTATGGCTGCTCCTTATTCCCTCTATTCTTTTGTTAGCCTCAAATTCCTCCTTACACATTTGTTTATTCTCTAGAGGGTCCTTTGGTGGTGACTTGTAGCATTTCTCCCTCCTGCTCCTTCATTGTTCGTGTAGGTGATTTTGACCTGGTTATTATAGTTTTTTATCTGAATCATCTCGATTAGGATCTCAATATTCTATAATGATTTCTTAGATCAAAATGAATGATGGCTCACACGAGCGACCTCACTTGTCCTAGTATGTCCCAACTAATTCTAATTTCTTCATCTCAGTATTAACTCTCCTCAGCCACATCATCCTGATAATCCATGTGTTGGTTGAAAACTTATGAGCTTTCTTCTGCTACCGAATGGGATTCATCAATCTGCTCAGATAGTTTATTTTATTACAATGATAATTTCCCTAAAATGAATGGTCATTCAAGGGTTACAGTTTTTGTCATGAGGTCATGACATTTTTCCTATATCTCTGGATCTTCACATGTCAAGATATACTATCATTGGTATGCATGGTATGAAAAAATTGCACTCCCATCCCTCACCATGAATTTTACACGTGATTACTCCTTGGTGGCACAACCCCCCAACAAAGTGTGTCATCTGTCATTGACCACCCTTAAGTACGGACCTCACTCTAGCTTGACTGCTCCCTGCTAGCATGTTGAATTGGTCCTTTCCTCTTCTTCGTAACATCTCTAAACACGAACCTAACTACTACCTATACCCAATTCAAACGTATTTACATCCACTTTACATATGTACGTAGGGGATGACACCCCCTTACATTATCACTTGCTTTTATAGCCCGCTTCTTGAAAGGTGGTGTAGTCATAAATTATACCCACCTTTTAGCAACACATTGCTAGTCCTCTAGATCCTACATCTTTGTCCTTGTCTTTGTTAGTTCCTTCTTCCTATTTGGAAGCATATACCCAGTTGACAATATTTTCTAATGTGTCATTGTCCCAATAATCTCTAATGGTCATAATTTTGGGATGTTCTTTGGTTTTGATATTCACCTTATTAGTCTTCATAGATTATGTGTACCCCTTGAACTGCTATGGTGGTCCTTCTACTGCATGCTTACCTTCAACTTTTGGAATTTAAATGTCTAAGGATCATCATTCTCCTCTCCCCTCTCTACTACATTGTATCAGTCCAAAAAAACTTGTACCTGCTACAGTGTTGATGTGTGGAACATAGTGATCCATACCTGATCATTGCAAGTTCATCAATCGAAAATATCTTTTGTCGCAACACTTTTAGAGCTTCATCCAACTTTGTCTCTTCTACTTGAAAGCTAAATGTAGCCTTGCAATTTTGAACCATTTCATCCCAACCTTGTGTTCCTTTGTGCACTTCCAATTCAATATATCAATTGGCTGGAATGACATACAGGGTGTGTATAAATCGATGTAAAAATTCTTTTCATTGTAACATACCCCTAGTCCATGATGTGACGCACTGCTTCAGGTGATTCTTGGTGCATTATATACTTCAATATTTCTGTCCAGGGACCCCAGAGTTGGTCCCAAATCTAACCTTCAACAAGTCTTTACACTATCGCCATTCTGCCACTTCCTCCTTGTGCGCAACCCACCATCTAGCTGGTGTAGCACATAATGTAACATCTAATGCGATAATCCTCTGACATTCTAGTATCTTCTCCTCATACTCCCGAAAAAAATAGCTACTTTCGATAAACCATCAAAGTGAGCCATATTGTGCACCTCAGTTCCTATCTAATGCACCAACCTCATAACATGTGCACACTTCTTGGTGTTCACTTCATGTAGCTAATACTACCAATTCTCCAAGGCTTCCTCTAAGTCTGAGGCACAAGATCCATTGTTGCACCAACTTAGAATTTCAACAACTGTAGGATTCACATAGTCATCTTGTCGAGCTGTGACATTATAAATATTATCTAGTTCCTTGTGAGTAAGCACACCTTTCACTCGCCCAAAGTATTGATCCGATTCACACAAATCTAGTCATGTAATTACTCAAATATTTCCACCTTTGAAGATCATCAACCTCTTATTTAGATAATCAAAATTATGGATGATACTTATCCACAAAAGATACAGATAAGGATCGATGCCATCCACAATTTCAATCACCTCAAAATTAGCAGTTCTTAACACTGCATCGATATCCACTGGTACTCTTGACAATTTTCCATTAAGAGAAATTAGACGCTAGTAGACAAGTTTGAATTAAATTATAGAACAAGCCGGCATGGGCTTCCCCATAATCACCCATGTGATTCTAGGTATAATATTTACATATGAACCCAAGTCCAAAATAATGTTATCAATTTCATACTCTTTGATTTATGTGTCGAACCAAATTTCTCAACTAGTCCTCTTCCTACAAGTGACTTAATCCACTAATCCAGGGATCTTTTGCTTATAGATGTATGAAAATAATCACATGTGAAAATTACAGCTTAGCACAGAAATTTTATGTGCACCAGAGAAAGAAGAAGAAAACACATAAAGACAACAAGACTTGATAGCAGAGTTCGTCCAACTTGGACTACATCTCGGGGCCCTCCTTGATTAATGGGGAGACCTTCATTCATTAAATAGCATGAAAAGAAGAGAATGCAATCATCAGTTACATAAAAGGAGTCTTATACCTCCATTCTAAAATATGGCTGAGAAAAGGAGAACTCAGATGGAGAAATGGACAGCACCACTACGTCCGTGGCATCAAGAGGGGCAGAAACCATATAAAACTTGCCCAATTCAGACAAAATGATCAATTGGCCCTCCTACAAGCTGTTGCCTCGAACTATGTGCCAGAAAATCCTCTCCTTCGTGCCTTTTCCAATCATCGGCTTTTATAATCTTCTTTAGGAAAAAGGCCGCTTAAATTGGGGGTCGTTTAGTTCAATATAGAAATCAGTGGAGTGAAGGATCGGTGGGCACAACTACCCTTTAAAATAGCCTTTTTATCATTTTAAACGATAATACATAAAAACCCGAAAAACACTAAAAATCCAACCAATAACCCTTTAATCCGGACTTCAAAGTTTAACGAATTGGCCGTATAAATCTGTCGGGTCTGATCCCGATCGCAAATCGCTATCGCAGAGGTCCATGGCCCTGTATATCGGGGCACTGTCAATTTGTCGATCACTGATTTTCCAATTAGATTTGGACCATTGATCTGTTCCTAATTGGACAATCCAGATTTCATCGCATCGCTCCTTAGTATCGGAGATCATCGATCTGCCGACCGTCGATTCAATCCTAGCCGTCGATCTGCTTCCCGATCCAACGACTGAGATTGCTCGTCGCTGATCGGTGATTGAAATCACAATGGCCCAAAGGTCCGAGTCTTGTGCCTTAGGGTCCACCAACCCGATCTACCGATGTTGACCACTTTATGTCTCTGATATCGCCGATTGCCTGCCCTCGATTGCGATTAGTCGAAGATCGTTAATCGAGGGTTCTGCAACCCTTTCTTTTCCTCCTTTGACTTCTTCGACCCAACATATCGGTAATCGCTAATCGAGGGTCTTAAGGTCTGTCTTTTGCACCATTTCTGATGTGATTCCCTTTTAAGGCTTAAAAGTCCATTTTTTTAAGGATAAATCCTCATTTTCCAAAGGAACAAGATGACATTTTTTCTGCCATAACTTCATCATCCAAACTCGGATTGGAGTGTCGTTTGCACCATTGGAATCAGGGTGACGAGAACCTCAATTTAATGTTAGGATACTTGCTTTTCTACCACTTCGAATTTTGAGCTTTTCCATGCCATTGTATCTAAAGATCCACCTAGATCAATCCTCCCCATTGAGGAGCTTTTGGATCGCCAAAAGCTTTCATTAGTCAATTAACAAGTGAGGGAATTTTTCCCTCACCTTTTCCTTCTCCAGCAATTTGGCCTTGCTAGCATGCATTCCCTTGAAACCAACTCGAATGTATTCCACATCTCCTTGCCGTGAAGTCCTGGTCCTTCTGTCAAGGATGATGTCTTCAGGTAACTCATCGAGATATTCTAGAGAAAAACCATCAACTATAGGAACTGTACCCATCTCATCGATGTCCATGATCAATGGAGGTTCATATAGCTTTAGGTTCTCCACATTCACTACTGAGTACATCTGCATGTATATCGGCAAGTCGAGATGAAAGGCATTGTTTCCAATATTCTCCAAAATGGTGAATGAACAGTACGAGATTGGTCGTAACTTCTTCCCTTCTCCCTTCATCATGTCCTTATTGACGTGGAACCACACTTTGTCTCCCACTTGAAATTTATGGTTGACTTGGTGTTTGTAATGTCGAGCCTTGTAACGGGCTTGACTTTTATCCAATTTCTCTTGTACTACTTGGTGAATCAATTGGATTCGATAAATGAACTGCTAAGCTTTGTTCCTATCATTACGTCCACTGGAGCCATCTTCCCTTTCAAAGACCATATCAAAAGGGTCCTTTGGTAGGTAACCGAAGAATGTCTCAAATGGTGAATGTTGCGTAGATGAATGCACTGCTTGGTTGTAGGAATGTTGTACATATGGGAGATGTTCATCCCACAACTTGGGATGTTTCCCACAATAGCCTTGTAACAAGTATACCACGGTATGGTTGACAACCTCTATTTGTCCGTTAGTATGCGGATGAAATGTCATACTTCTTTTCAATTTGGTTTCTATCATCTTCCACAAGTTGGTCCAAAACTCTCTGAGAAAGCGAGAGTCCCGATCCGAAACAATTGATGTGGGCAGCCCAAAATGGACCCAAACATGCTGAAAGAAAAGAGAAGCAGTCTGCTCTGCAGTGATATACTTTTTACAAGGCATAAGAATACACATCTTTCTAAAATGGTCAATGGCAACATACAAATAGTCGTGACACTTTTTGGACATAAGAAAACCTCCTACAAAGTCCATTGACACACTTTCCCATGGACGACTCGGAATAGGGAGTGGTGTGTAGAGCCCAAGTTTTCTATTAGAGGGATTTGAAACAGAACACATCACACAACCCTTTACATAGCGAGTAACAATGTTTTTCATATGAGGCCAAAAGAAAAATATTTGTACATGACATAAAGTCTTTTCGACGCCAAAGTGCCCAGACACAAGATAAGTGTGGGCCTCTCGGATTACATGTATTCTTTCCCCTATCGGAATGCATAATTTGCCAAGGTGATACAACAGTTTACCCTCCAAGTGATAGTTTTCCACCTGTGAACCATGGGTTAGTTTTGCATAAATGTCCTTAAATTCATCATCGTTAGCATATTGTTCAGCATAACTCTCAAAAGACAACAAAGCATTATGCAAAATAACAGAAGAAGAAATAGGAGGGCAAGATAGCATGTCAGCCACTTTATTGCTAGTGCCCCTCTTATAATTTATTACCATATGAAACTATTGAAGAAAACCCATCCACCTGAAATGACAAGATTACTGCAAATTGGTTTGTGACTGAAGATACTGCAAGGGTTGATGATCCATATGGATGATGGTCTCCTTGCCGACCAGGTAGTGTTTCCACTTTTTCACACTCTATACCAAGGCATAAAGCTCCTTGTCATAAGTGGGATAGTTTATCACAACTTGAGAAAACTTCTCAAAATGGTAACAAATCGGCTTCTTTTGATGCATCAGTATAGCCCCCATGGCATAACCACTGGCATCAGTTTTGATCTCGAATGGTTGTTGGAGATCGGGTAAGGATAAGACTGGCACGGTACTTATCGTTTCCTTCAATTTTTTGAAGGACTTCTGATGTCTTCCTCCCCATTGGAAGACCTATTTCACACTTGTCAATGTGTGCAAAGGTGTTGCAATAACAGAGAAATTAGCAATAAACCTCCTCCAATATTGGACTGCACCTAGAAAGTTGTGGACCTTGGTTACACTAGTAGGCTTAGGCCAATTTACAATTGCCTCAACTTTAGAGGGATCAATATTTAACTGACAATGACCAACAATATGACCTAGGTAACCCAAAGAGTTTTTCCCGAACTCACACTTTGACAATTTTACAAAGAGTTTTTCCTTTTTCAATACATCAAGCACTTTCTTTACATGACACACATGTTCAACCCAACTTTTACTAAAAACAAGTATATCAAAAAAGTACAAAAACAAATTGATCAATGAAAGGCTGAAAGAGATCATTCATGACCCTCATAAAAGTGGTTGGAGCATTGCAAAGTCTGAATGGCATCACCATCCATTCGAACAACCCCTGTTTGGTCTTGAAGGTGGTTTTCCACACATCCTGCTCTGCAATTTGGACTTGGTGATAACCACTGCGCAAATCCAACTTGGTGAAATAAACAACATTCTTTAATTGATCTAATAAATCATCTATGCATGGAATAGGGTAGCGATTTTTCACCGTAATTTTTTTTAGCATGCGGTAATCCACACACATCCTCCATGTGTCATCTTTCTTTGGCACTAAAACAATTGGTGAGCCACAAAGAGAGGTGCTCAGCCTGATGACCCCTTGTTCCATCAATTCCTGCACTTGTTTCTTGATTTCCTCCATCTTAATAGTCAACGTCCTGTACATGCCAATATTTGGCAAAGGAGCGTCATGTTGCAAATGGATCTCTTGTTGGATTTCCCTCTTCGGAGGTAATCCCATCAATTCCTGAAACAGCTCATCATAATTAGAAATTAATTTAGATAATTAATGTTTATGTTCCTGATCACAGACCTGGAAACCATTAGTGAATTCTGCCTCTTTTTACCTTACAACCATAAGCATGCAACCCTTACTGGAATTCACCAGTCTTTTCATTTGTCCAGCGCTTACAAGGCTAGCATTGATTTTATTTTGATGAGCCCTTACTATATATTCTACCCCATCTTTTGTGATTTGATATTTGTTTTCATGACGGATAAAGACTACCTTTCTATCACATAGATATGGGCTCCCTAACACCATGCCATAGATATCTAATGGTATTACATCTAATTCTACTTCGTCTACTAGCTTAGAAGCAATCACAAATTTGACTTTACACTACTTGGTTACATTCAGTTTTGCTTTATCATGTATCTATCTAAGCGGGTAAGGTTTCGGATGTGGTTTTGTTTCTAAGCCGAGTTTCTTTACCATGGATTCTACAATTAAGTTTGCTTGGGATCTAGTATCAAATAGAGTTTCAACTTTAGTATGATTTACAACAACTCTGATATGAAACAGTTAAATTCTCTTTTAGTCATTAGGAACGGACTCATTTACAAAACTGGTGCCTTCATGTGATTCAGAATTAACACTAGGTGTAAGAGTACCTTTTGTTCCCACTGTTGTGATCAACACTTCATCTCCCAAATCCGATCCAAGGTCTTCATGCATCGTTTCCACTATCTTTTGCTTCCCTTTTCCTCCATACTTCTTTGGACGCTTTTCTGGGTGTTGTTTCCAACAGTGATCATCATCGTGGCCTTCCTTTTTGCAGTGATTGCAATAAGGTCGTTCTCCTTCTTTGGCTTTCGTTGTTTTCTTCTCCTTTCCTTTCCATTTCACTTTGGATTTGCCATTGGGAGGTTTGAATGGTGGTTTTCTGGAATGATCATCTTTTTCATTTTTTGCCCTGTTCTCGATATGAATTTCCTTCACACTGGCTGAGTCAATAGTGGTTGGTTCAAACAAAAACAATGAATGCCTAATATAGTTATGCAATGACACAATCTACTTAGTTACAACTTCAGATGTATCAAGTGCAATACCCAGATTCAGTACTTTCTTTCTAAACTCCTCTGTAAAAGTTGACATCCTGACCTTTACCTTGCCTTAAATACTACCAATTCATCAAAGCTTTTTGCTTGTATCCTAAAGGATAAAACTGTTTCTTTAACACAAAAATAAAATCAGACCATGAGGAAAAGAGTTTACCCACATTTTTACTACTCTGCAATTTTCTCTCCCACCAAATGAGAGTGGTGTCTCTTAGCCGTAGAGAGGCTAGCTGAATCTTTGCCTCATCCTCCACAATCTGTTGAATCCTACAGTAGACCTCAATCTGCCTAATCCAATTGTTAAGCTTCTCTATGCTACTTTCACCATTAAACATGGGAAGATCAAAATTAACATCTAATTTAAAGAAGGGTTTCTTAGAGGCATCCCTAGGATTTCTGGGGTTATGGTGGTGAGGGGAAGAAGAAATTTCACCCGAAGGAGAAGGATGGGGGTCTTCTCAACCATTTCCATGCATTGAACCTTGTTCTTCTTGTCTTCTCTCGTCTGCTTTCTCCAACCTTAAAACCAACTGACTAATATTCTCTGCCATTGAATAGAAAGTCTTTCTGAAATTACATTCCTCTTCAAGATGAGCTTCATCTTCTGCCATGTTTCTCCTTTGATGTGCAAGCCCCGATTTAGGATCAAAAGGCTCTAGTTCTCCTTCGCCACTTCAGAGCCTGTTTCTTGTTAGCATACAAACATGAAATTCACATATAAAAAGCCTACTCTAATACCACTTGATCCAGGGATCTTTTGCTTATAGATGTATGAAAAGAATCACACGTGAAAATTGCAGCTTAACACAGAAATTTTATGTGCACCTGAGAAAGAAGAAGAAAACGCAAAAAATACAAAAACACTTAATAACGGAGTTCGTCCAACTTGGACTACGTCTCCAGGCCCTACTCAATCAATGGGGAGGCCTTCATTTATTAAATAGCATGAAAAGAGGAGAATACAATTATCACTTACATAAAAGGAGTCTTATACCTCCATTCTGAAAGATCGCTGAGAAAAGGAGAACTCAGATGGATAAATGGACAACACCACTGCGTCTGTGGCATCGAGAGGGGTAGAAACAATATAAAACTTTCCCAATTCAGACAAAATGATCAACTGGCCCTTCTACAAGTTGATGCCTCAAACTATGTACCAGAAAATTCTCTCCTCCATGCCTTTTCCATTCATCAGTTTTTATAATATTCTTTAGGACAAAGGCTGCTTAAATCGGGGGTCGCTTAGTTCAATATAGAAGTCGATGGAGTGAAGGATCGATATGAACAACTACCCTTTAAAATGGCCTTTTTATTGTTTTAAATGATAATACATAAAAACCTAAAAAACATTAAAAATCCGACCAATAACCTTTTAATCCGGACTTCAAAGTTTATCGAATCGGCCCTATAAATCTGTCGGGTCCGATCCCGATCGCAAATCACTATCACAGAGGTCCATGGCCCTGTATATCAGGGAACTGTAGATTCACCGATCGCTGATTTGCCAATTAGATCTGGACCAATAGCATATTCCTGATCAGACAGTCCAGATTGATCGCATCGATCCTTGGTATCAGAGACTGCCAATCTAACAACCACCAATTCAATCCTAGCCATCGATCTGCTTCCCGATTCAACGACTAAGATTTCTCTTCACTGATCGTAAATTGCAATCGTAACGGCCCAAATGTCCAGGTCTTGTGCCTTGGGTTTCACTGACCCAATCTGTCGATGCTGACCAATTTATGCCTGCGCTCGATTGCGATTAGTTGGAGATCGCGAATCGGGGGTTCTGCAGCCCTTGCTTCTCTTCCTTTGACTTCTCTGACTCGATATATCGGCAATCTCTAATCAAGGGTCTTAAGGTATGCCTTTTGCACGATTTTCAATGCGATTCCCTTTTAAGGCTTAAAAGTCAATTTTTTTTAGGGAAAAATCCTCATTTTCCAAAGGAATGAGGTGACCTTTTTTCTGCCATAACTTCATTATTTGGACTCAGATTGGAGTGTCGTTCGCACCGTTGGAATCAAGGTGACGAGCACTTTGATCTGATGTCAGGATACTTGCTTTTATGCCACTTTGAATTTTGAGCCTTTCCATGCCATTGTATCTGAAGATCCACCTGGATCATCCACAACCCTTAGTGAAGCTTGCATGGTAGTCTTCTTAGTTCTGTTGTCACATTGATCCACCATCCTTCTAAACTTATCTAGGGCTTGAGTATATTTTACTAACTCCAAGAAAATTTGCAATCAACTCTGAACTAGATAAACTCTTGTTGTTTGTTCCCTATGTTGTACCTATTTCTCAAGGGAAATTTATCCGGTGGAAACTACACCAAGAAACCAGCTCGACCACTTTAGGTCCAAGCTAACTCTTCAACTAGAGGGGTCTCCCTCAAGTTTTATGACACTTTAGTGTTGTTCATTGTCACTGAAAAACAACTTATAAAGAACAATGGCCAAATCTAGGGATTTTTGGATGGGTGGTTGCTAATGAGTCACAAATCATTACTTAACTGAATAAAACACTACCTACATATACCTAATCAAAGTGCTAACATTCAACTATGATAGAGTAATGTACCTTGAAAGATGTGGATGGGAGATCTAAAGACGATATTAGCTAATCAGTATATTCACAATGAACATTAAATTATATAATAAGAGTAGAAGCATATAGAAGAATATCTACAATGAAGCATTAATACATATAAGAATTGTTATAAAAGGAAACAATCTAGTGATGTAGAGGGATCAACATTGGAACACTGTCACCTTGATCTACTCAGTAAAGAACATAACTTTGCAATGGGATGTCAGGGAGGTTGACACTCAACCCAACCTTTCCCAAATATATATGCAACCCCATATGTATCCATAAAAAGACAATGAACACTATAAATCACTTACATATGAAACAATCTTTGTCATTAACCAGAGCAAGAATCCTTTTATTAAATTCTTAAGTTACATAATTTACAAAAAACACAAGTATTTATGGGCCCAACAGCCAAACCTTTTACATTCTAAATCAATGAATAAATATAAAAAAATATTTCTCAAGAATTTATAAGCTTTGAGGAATAAAATCCTAATCAATAACTAAAAATAAATAAAATATCCAATATGTTGTAGAAATTCTGTGAATGATAAAAAGTTTTCTTTCCTTTAAATATGGGAATTGGTTCCTTGATGCTAATTCTCCTCCTTTAAATGCAAAATTGTTGAAGTTGTTTTCAAAAAATCTATTTGTTTCCCATAAATTTGAGGTTGTTAAAGTTTCTCCCAAAATATCAACCAACTTCCCTTCACACATGATCAATTCTACCACCTATGTCAACCATCTTTAATTATATCACACAACTCTTAGCTTTTGACTTCATCAATTTTTAAAATAGTAAGAGGAAGGCCAAAATACTTTTACACTGTAATTTCTGACATAGTTGTATCAAAAGTTGTTTGTCCATCACATTCATTGGATCCTTCCTAATGATTATTTTCCACACAATATTACCCTTCTAAAAATTTGAACTTAGGCAAATTATCCTTGTCCTCAAAACCTTCGCATCAAAACCTTGCTATTTAGAATTTAAGAGACAACTTCATCTTTTGGGATACGAATAAGGACCTCAAATCGAAAATTTGCAAAAATTGAAGCATTTAACACCTTCCCATTGCTTCAACAAATTGTTTATTCGAGAAAAATTATAAGTGAATTCACCCACAACCTTTATATAACTATCGAATGTTGTAGCAAACTGCTACAAGTCTCATAGACTTGTTGAGTTGAATTATCCCATCAATCTTAAAACAAGATATGTGCTAGTTGCTTGTCTATAAAACCAAATGCAATGCATATCTTGAAGAAATTTCCTTTGTTTACACTTCTTCCAATATTTTTTCTTGGTTGCAATAAATCGACAACATTGAAATTCTTAGAAACAAAGGATTGGCCTTGATTTCTTGGTCAACAGGGAAAACTGCATATAACTTTCTAATCTCATCAAGGATCCCATTAAGTAGCAATTCTACTCCATATTTTTGAGGTGGTTTCTCTTCCATCTCTGGTAGTGATGAAATAAGCATTGGACCCTAAACACTAACACAATAATTATCCCAATCGATGTTACTAAAAAATACCAAAAACTAATACAAAACCTCCACTTGATTAGTAAAGAACTATTGAATACATTAAATATGTACAAGACCAAGATCTCCAAATCATACGTAGAAATAAGCCCATGGTAAGCACCAAGGATGTGACTCTCATAGTAGCACCAAGCCTTAACTAGAATAATTCTCCTCTTGAATAAATGAATCTGGCCCATTAGATGATTTACCTTTTCTAGAAAGTAAAGCGTACACAATCCACCAACATTATTTAAGGAAATATCAACTTCAATGTTCTCCACCAAACATTTGATTATCTATACTTCAGCCTGAATATAGTGTAATTCTTCGACATGAAACTATGCATATTCAATTTTCTCTTCATTCTCAGCAACATTGCATATTTATTTGGCCCAAGTATCCTTTAGATTTTGATTCTTTCTCTTAGGTATTTGCATTCCTTCTCAAGACTAGAAATATTTTTTTTCAAGATGAATCAAATGCACCACTCCAATCATATACAAGTGACATGAAAGTTGTATAATTAAGTATTATATATGGATTATAAATATCTTGGATTAATTGTGTGAGAAAATAAAAATGTGAGCATAATTTTTAATTGGTGTTCTTGTAGTTACATATGAGTTTGATTAAATCCTAGAGCTTAACAGTGATTGTGATCTATTTGGAGAAGCTACCAAACTGATTACCATTGAATTTCAATCATATTTATGTTGCAATTCGCATTTTACAGGTAACAATTGTATTTTCACTTAAATATGATAACAAATCCTTATAAATACCTTTAGATATTAATGTAAAAGAAGCCAAAAATATAACTAAATGTTTGGGGCATTTACTCATAAATGAAATTCTATGGGGTGAGTATTTCTATTTTAGAAATTCATCTATTATGAGATCAGGGTATACACCCTTCATAAGACTAATAAAATCCCCCAAATTGTTGATGCTTTTGTAGAAATTCTTGCGTGTGATCTAATTGAGGTCGTTCTATAGAAGACCATGTTGTGGATTTCTAAAATTCACTTTCATTTGCCCATAAAGTGAATTTGAAATTGGATTCCTGTTAGGGTACCTCGCTAATGATTGGTTGTGGTCTCTGTTGGTGAAAAGTACTTGAAATTATCTCATTATCCAGAATGTCTTGTAGAAACTGTTATCACTCAGGTTGTTCCCTGCTTCCTGAAGGGAATACGGCCGAGGTAACCACTGACCAATCTTTTAGTTACAGGTTCTAGCTTACCTGCAACCAGAGAGGGCTCTCTCTTTATAGTTTAGCTTTGTTGATGAATGTTTTTAGGCTAGTTATGGTGTACTGTTTTGTTTGAATTTGGTGGGTTGGTGAATTCAGATAGGACTGAGATACAGATCATAGGACAGTTTGTTCCATTGGGCAATGGAGTTGAGGTACTTGTGCTACTGAAAGTGGATTTATGAAGACAGAGTGTTGCTGCAGAGCAACTCAGGCATATGTGAAACAATTTACCAGATTTTTTGATGAAATTATGGAATTAGTGAGTGAAAGGCAATTAAGAATCTTTCACTATGCTAAAATAAAGAAACATGAAGGTATTGCTTAAGAGCAGTTAAGAATTCTTTAAACAATATTCAGCATGACAGGATTAGTTCAGACATGAGCAATTAAGAATTCATATCCATGGCTAATCCAGAAGAAAACATATTTAGACATAGAGATTGAACATAGGGTGCTTCAAAACAAATCCTAGGCTATTCTTTTTCTCTATTTGCTAAGATTGTGGAAACATAAGAAATATGGAATACACAGAAACACATACACAGTTAAGAGAAACTTATTGCTTCAGCAAATGACACAGGAATTCTGCAACTAAATAGGGCTATTCATATCCATCTTCACACAGCGTTGGAACCAGAAATCTCCATCAGCAATTTGTATTATCAAAAATGTCTCCAGAATACAATAGAGCTCTTCAGAAAGAATTACACTACAACCGACCCTCAATGCGTTATCTGAGGGGATATATATACAAAAATAAGGTACAAAATATCTAAGTAGAGAGTTATTGTGCAATAAATTGCACCACCAACTCTCTTACAAAAAGTAAATGAAAACATAAATATAGCATTTAATGTTGAGATCGCTGATATTTTCTGTCAGACAGATTTGACTTTATGGCTCTGGAAAGTAGGCTGTAGCTATGCCTTTAACTTTGCGTTAATTGAGCCTGCTGTCTAGGTGCATTGCTGAGTCATTTGTATGGCTGCTTGTTGTACCTGTGCTCTAATCTGCCTGCTGACCTGTAAACTTTGATTTCTCTCAAAAAAGGCAAAAGCAAAGTGGAATTATCTGGGCAAAATCTCCAGCATTGCTTGCCACCAATCAGCTGGAGGTAGCTGATGCCTCTTCATTTTTACTAGTGTTTCATCTGCCCCTGTATGTCTGTAGAAATTTGGAGGCACCTTAAACAGATGATTTATTTCATGTTCGATAAAGAACATATTTTCCAGCTTGTCATAGAGAGACTGCCCAGAGGGAGGCCCTGCTTCTTCTGTGGAGCTGCTGGATGTTGTTATCTAGTTTTCAACATAATTGTTGATCCTTGTCATATACTGATTATATGACAGCAGCTGTCATGTGCCAGTCACTAGGCTTGGCAGTCCTTTGTCCTGTAATATAGTCATTTTTGCTCTAAATTCATCTATCTTTGCCTTCATGTCCTGACATTTCCTCTCCAATGTTTGAGTAAAATTCCTCAAGGTCAATATCTTTTTGGCTGTCAAGATTGTATCTGTTTTGCTGCTTATTTGTAGAGCAGCCAGTTCCTCTCTAGTGCGATTATTGAGGAAATGAATCATTCTGGTGGCCTGCTCGGGCATTATTCCTGGGCTATCCTGGCTCTCTGTATTTCCACATGAGCCACATCTATCAGCTCAACCTACTCAAAAATCGCCTGAATGGACCTCCATTGGTCCTGTATAGATTGGCCAATTTTGGCCCAAATAATCTTCTTTATTTCTGCTAGGGTTTTACCTAGCAGCAACTCTTTTTCCAGAGTTTTCACTTTGGCCTCCAAGGCCTTTATTTCTCTTTGTTTTTTTGCCACTGTCATCTTTGATTTGTCATAACTGGTCTCCAGCTTGGCCAGTTTTTCCTTGGCAACATTTATTTCAGTGACTTGAGTTTCAAGCTCTTTAACAGCGTTCATCAACTCCTCCATGCCCATGCTGGATTCTGCTGCTGCTGTTGCTTCTATTGTTCCTCCTGTTGCTGATGTTGCTGTGGTAGGTGCTGGAATAGCAGGAGGGGATGCTGCTGCTTGTGTTGGAGGGGCAAGTTCAATATTTGTTGATGTTTGAGGGGGCTGGGAGGCTGATTCCCCTTGCTTGTCCTGGAGTGCTTTTTCTAATTCTGCCTCCATTTGTAATATTCTTTGGTTCATAACCAGAAGCAACTCCATAGCATCATCTACTTGCTTTTCTTGTGCAAGTTCTGCTGTTTCAGGGTGAATGGTAGGAAGAAATTTTGCCTGCCTTCTTAGTGCAGCAATGTCATCCTCTTTCTTCTTTATAAGGGCTCTAACACCCTTTGGATCCTTT